>CM064490.1:7118609-7151109 GCA_032716605.1 Paralithodes platypus | reverse complement strand
CCTCCCCCACATCACTGTAATAGACACTTCCATGTAGTGTCCTCCCCCACATCACTGTAATAGACCCTTCCATGTAGTGCCCTCCCCCACATCACTGTAATAGACACTTCCATGTAGTGTCCTCCCCCACATCACTGTAATAGACACTTCCATGTAGTGCCCTCCCCCACATCACTGTAATAGACACTTCCATATAGTGTCCTCCCCCACATCACTGTAATAGACACTTCCATGTAGTGCCCTCCCCCACATCACTGTAATAGACCCTTCCATGTAGTGTCCTCCCCCACATCACTAGCTTGTAGCAGACGACGCACGCGCACCTCTAATCGACCTAGCTTTGTATTTTCTTATTAACTCTAGTAGTTATCGTATTCAGTATCCTACTGTATCTATATATATCTGTAATTTTAGTTGTTGCTTGCATGATCTTGTAGTAACCTTTGACTGATAACTTTGTTTATCTAAATATAATCCTGCTTGACTAGCCTACAGTGACACCAGTGCCATCTGTTGATACAGTATATTAACCCCTTGTGTGCAGTTACACTTTATTTTTATATAATCTCTATTTGGTGAATTGTATATTTAGTTACATATTCTATTATATATATATATATTTGTTTAGCTTTTTTAGGTAGGTTATCACCCCTGGTAGCCTACTTCTGCATATTTCATACTTTTTGTTTTTGGATATTTTTGTTTTCGGTTAGTCTAGGCTATCATCCCTGGTGGCCTATTTCTGCGTACGGTATTTCAATTTTTAAATTTTCAGTTAGGCTATCACCGCTGGTGGCCTATTTCTGCGTACCGGTATTTCATAATTTTTGTTTTCGGTTATTTTTGTTTTCGGTTAGTCTAGGCTATCATCCCTGGTGGCCTATTTCTGCGTACTTCAATTTTTAAATTTTCAGTTAGGCTATCACCGCTGGTGGCCTATTTCTGCGTACCGGTATTTCATAATTTTTGTTTTCGGTTATTTTTGTTTTCGGTTAGTCTAGGCTATCACCGCTGGTGGCCTATTTCTGCGTACCGGTATTTCATAATTTTTGTTTTCGGTTATTTTTGTTTTCGGTTAGTCTAGGCTATCATCCCTGGTGGCCTATTTCTGCGTACTTCAATTCGGTTCGGCTATCACTGCGTATTCAAATTTTGTTTTGTTTTAGTTTTCGGTTAGGCTATCACCGCTGATAACCTATTTGTGTGTATTTCAATTTTTTTGTTTTCGGTTAGGCCTATTTAAGTAAGTGAAGTGTTTTTAAAGTGAGTTTAGTGTTTTTAAAGTGAGTTTAGTGTTTTTAAAGTGAGTTAAGTGTTTTTAAGTGAGTGAAGTGATCTGAAGAAAGTGATCGTCACCATGCCTCGTGCCTGTACGAACTGCGCCGGTAGGTTTGGTGCTTCCATGTTTGCTCCTGCCGATCCACAAGTCTGCCGACTCTGCCAGCAACGAGAGGATTTGACAGCAAAATTGGATGAAGCCCACAACAAGATCAACGCCCTCACCAGGAAGCTGGAATCACTCCAAGAGTTTGTAACACTCAACGTTGGAGTATCACTAACTCCAATTGTTTCAACTCCAGCATCCACCACTGCCCCAACGTCATCTGCCAACAATCCAACACCTGCAGTAGACACTGCAGCAGATGCTTCTGACGAACCTGAGCCGACACAAACCAGGACAGCCGCCCTGTTCACCTTAGTCTCTCCCCCACTCCTCGTGCAAGAAGCCTGCTAGCACGAACAGTACCAACCCCTCGCCCCCGTTCTAACCACTCCTCTCCCCGACCTGTACGTAGAGTCCCGCCACCACAGGTTTCCGGATTTACACCAGTGAGGAACGGTGCACGGCCAACGCAGAAAAGGTCTCGTCTACCAGTCACAATGTCAAACAGATTTGAGATATTGGTAGAGATGGAAGACGAACCAGAAGAGACCAGGCTCGTTGGGGATTCCATCCTACGAGGACAGGTCGAAGAGTTCTGCGACAGAGTCCCAAATCAACAAAAAAGATTTTGCATCCCAGGAGCTGGACTGGACGACATTGTGGAAGCCTTCGAAGATACCACAAAGGATGCAAATGAAAATACCCTTTTTGTCATCCATGCTGGTTCAAATGACGTCATGCGCACCAGATCCGAAGAGTTGATGGAGAAATATCGCAAGATGATCCAGCACTACAAAAACAAGTCAAGGAATATCATCATCTCAGGCATTCTCCCCAAGATCGACGCACCTGATAAATTCTACGACAAGGCCTTCAGCACAAATAGCCGACTAAAATATTTGTGTCTGAGGGAAGAAGTTGAATTCATCAACCTCTGGGACAACTTCTACAACCTGCCTACTCTGTTCCGCAAGGATGGCACTCATCTAAACCCTGTGGGTTCAGCACGCATGGGTCGTCTCCTACACGAAGCAGTCCGCAGCCATGGATAAAAAAACGCCATCAGAGAAGAAGCAGCAGTGACATAAATCATCCAACGCCAAGAAAAAAACAGAGGCAACCGAGGACCACCAGCGATAAGGACCGAAGACAGCGAGGACCGGGGCCAGCCATGAACATAAATGTAGATCCGACAAGAACCAAAAATATTATTAAAGAGCCTTCCGTGAGTTCTAAAATAACAAATTTAAAGGTTTTCTATGCAAACGCTCATAGCATACGCAATAAATTTTCAGATTTAGAGGAGCTAGTGTTTACAGAAAATTATGATGTGATTGGCATAACAGAATCTTGGCTCAATACAGAAGATAGAGACTTTTTAGAAGAGTATTCACTTCCCGGTTATGTAATGTTTGAGAAAAGCCGAATAAATCGAAATGGAGGTGGCGTTTTACTTTATATCAAAGAAAGTCTTAACCCTACCCTCTTGTCAAAACCTCAAATTGTGAACGTCGACGCATCTTTTGTGCAAATAAAGAATAATAAAGGTACAAAAATAATACTTGCATTAATATACAGACCTCCAGCTCAATCAGTGCAAACTGACCGAGAAATTTATGAACAAATTGCAGATGTAAGTAACTCGCAAGATACCGTAATTTTTGGCGACTTTAATTTACCTGTGACCAAGTGGGGCGATACTCTTACTTCACACTCCGGACATGACTTGTATACGAACTTGCAAGAGAGTTCGCTTTATCAATTTGTTCGAACGCCGACCCGTGGTAATAACGTTCTTGACATTGTACTTGCAACAAAAGAAGAATTAATAGAGAATTTGAATGTTGGTGATGAATTCAGTAACAGCGACCATTGTACGATAACTTTCACTTTAAAGTTTACTAGTAACGAACCAAATAGTAGCATCGAAAAAGTCCCTAATTTCAAGAAAGCAAACTTCGAGCTATGTTTAAAGAAACTGACTGGAGCTTTTTAATTAACAATAATGACATAAATACATCTTGGAAGTTATTCGAAACCACTTACCTAAAAGCAGTGCAAGACTGCATACCATCGAAAATACGGCGTCCAGGCCATAATAATAAGCCCAAATGGTGGAATAAAGATATTTCAAACTGCCTGCTTGCTAAAAAATTTGCTAATGATAGATTAAAATCCTCACAAAATGACGAAGAACGGGTGAAATTTGTAGAGCTACGACGCAAAGCCAAAAAGTTAATTAAGCAAAGTAAAAAGACCTTAGAGTTACATATTGCGAATCAAAGTAAAACAAACCCGAAAGAATTCTATTGTTATATCAGAAAGAAAAAAAGTACTTACTTCAACTGTTGGACCGTTAGTCTAGTCGATGAAAATGGAGAATACACCAAAGACGAAGTACAAATGAGTAATGCCCTCAATACCTTCTTTGCATCAGTTTTTACAACAGAAGACCTCAGTGATATCCCTACACCATCGCCGATTCAGATTGATAATTCAGATGTTCTAAGCAATATCACCGTTACAGAGAGAGAAGTATTGAATTGTTTAGATAAACTCAAGGTAAATAAAACGCCAGGACCTGATACAATCTCGCCTAGAGTTCTGAAGGAAGCTAAGGATGAGCTCTCCAAACCACTGACTTTACTATTCAATAAATCCTTGCAGTCTGGAACTATACCTGATCAGTGGAAGCTAGCCAACGTAACACCGATATTCAAAAAAGGCAGCAAATCCCTACGCAGTAACTATCGTCCAATTAGCTTAACCTCAGTTGTATGTAAAATGCTAGAAACGGTCATACGAGACAGACTCGTAAATCACTTAGAGGAAAATAACATACTTAAAGATACTCAACACGGCTTTCGTAAAAAAACGTTCCTGTTTAACAAACCTCTTAGACTTCTTCCACGATATCCTCAACCTCTACGATGAGAGTAAAGCTGTAGATATTATATACCTTGATTTTCAAAAGGCCTTTGACAAAGTTCCCCACAAACGTTTACTGCTAAAACTAAAAGCGCATGGAATACAAGACGGTGTGTTGAAATGGATAGAAAATTGGCTCAGTGACAGAAAGCAAAGAGTAGTCATAAACGGTAAGGCATCTAAATGGACCAATGTAAGTAGCGGGGTACCCCAGGGATCGGTACTAGGACCAATTCTCTTTCTAATTTACATCAACGACATAGATGAGGGCCTCACCTGTACAATCTCAAAATGTGCTGACGATACAAAAATTGCAAATAGCGTACTCTCAAAAGAACAAGTTGACGATATGCAACACAATCTAGATAAATTGTCATGTTGGGCCCAAATTTGGCAAATGAGTTTCAATGCGGATAAATGTAAAGTACTACATATCGGATACCTAAATGAGAAAGCAAACTATTCGATGAATGGCACTCAGCTTAAGAATGTAAACAGAGAAACCGATCTGGGAGTAACAATATCGAGTAACCTAAAACCGAGTCAACAATGTTCAGAAGTTGTTAAGAAGGCAAACAAAATAATTGGCTTTATAGGCAGGTCATTTGAGCATAAATCCAAAGAAGTTATCCTAACCCTTTACAATTCCTTAGTCCGCCCTCTTCTGGAATACTGCGTTCAATCCTGGTGCCCTTATTACCAAAAAGATATAAACAAGCTAGAACGAGTTCAACGTAGAGTTACCAAAATGATACCTAGCCTAAAGAACAAACCATACGAAGAGCGTCTTAGAGAATTAAATCTATTTCCTTTAACCCAGCGCAGATTAAGAGGTGACTTAATTCAAGTGTTCAAAATCATCAAAGGCATCGACAATATGAACTGTAGTAAGTACTTCACTATCGACCAATCTAATTACACGCGGGGAAACGGTTGCAAAATTATTGGTAAATCTTTTAACTCACACGAATCTAAGAATTTCTTCTTCAATCGAGTTGTCAACTTGTGGAATGGGCTTCCCCGAAACGTTATAGACTGCATCACCGTTGATTCATTTAAACTCCGCCTAGACAAATATCTCGCTTCAAACCCGCGACTAACTGCGTTTGTAAATGAATAACTTTATTTTATCCCCCCCTCAGTTACTAACCCATCTGTCCCCTACTAACTTCCTAATCCTGCCACGGACATTAGTTCCAGGGCAGTAATTCCCTTTCCAATGTTCCCTTACCCACTCTGAACCACTGTTTGGACACTTGATCCTCAGTGTTTTGGAGGACAAGCAACCTAGAAGGGTCACTAGATCTGTTGTTGCTTGATTTCCTTTGTACTCCTTTGTACTGTAATAGACACTTCCATGTAGTGTCCTCCCCCACATCACTGTAATAGACACTTCCATGTAGTGTCCTCCCCCACATCACTGTAATAGACACTTCCATGTAGTGCCCTCCCCCACATCACTGTAATAGACACTTCCATGTAGTGCCCTCCCCCACATCACTGTAATAGACACTTCCATGTAATGACCTCCCCCACATCACTGTAATAGACACTTCCATGTAGTGCCCTCCCCCACATCACTGTAATAGACACTTCCATGTAGTGCCCTCCCCCACATCACTGTAATAGACACTTCCATGTAATGCCCTCCCCCACATCACTGTAATAGACACTTCCATGTAGTGCCCTCCCCCACATCACTGTAATAGACACTTCCATGTAGTGCCCTCCCCCACATCACTGTAATAGACACTTCCATGTAGTGCCCTCCCCCACATCACTGTAATAGACACTTCCATGTAGTGCCCTCCCCCACATCACTGTAATAGACACTTCCATGTAGTGCCCTCCCCCACATCACTGTAATAGACACTTCCATGTTGTGTCCTCCCCCACATCCTGTAATAGACACTTCCATGTAGTGCCCTCCCCACATCACTGTAATAGACACTTCCATGTAGTGCCCTCCCCCACATCACTGTAATAGACACTTCCATGTAGTGCCCTCCCCACATCACTGTAATAGACACTTCCATGTAGTGCCCTCCCCCACATCACTGTAATAGACACTTCCATGTAGTGCCCTCCCCCACATCACTGTAATAGACACTTCCATGTTGTGTCCTCCCCCACATCACTGTAATAGACACTTCCATGTAGTGCTTACCTCCTCACCCATGTAATAGACCCTTCCATGTAGTGCCCTCCCCCACATCACTGTAATAGACACTTCCATGTAGTGCTCTCCTCCTCATCCCTGTAATAGACACTTCCATGTAGTGTCCTCCCCCACATCACTGTAATAGACACTTCCATGTAGTGCCCTCCCCCACATCACTGTAATAGACACTTTCATGTAATGCCCTCCCCCACATCACTGTAATAGACACTTCCATGTAATGCCCTCCCCCACATCACTGTAATAGACACTTCCATGTAGTGTCCTCCCCCACATCACTGTAATAGACACTTCCATGTAGTGTCCTCCCCCACATCACTGTAATAGACACTTCCATGTAGTGCCCTCTCCCCCATCACTGTAATAGACACTTCCATGTAATGCCCTCCCCCACATCACTGTAATAGACACTTCCATGTAATGCCCTCCCCCACATCACTGTAATAGACACTTCCATGTAGTGTCCTCCCCCACATCACTGTAATAGACACTTCCATGTAGTGTCCTCCCCCACATCACTGTAATAGACACTTCCATGTAGTGCCCTCCCCCACATCACTGTAATAGACACTTCCATGTAATGCCCTCCCCCACATCAAAATATATCTATAATAATTTCGTAACTTACATAAATACAATATCTTTATAATAAGATGGTAAAATAATTAGATGGAGGTGTGGTAGGCACTAGGACAGCAAGGCCAGCCTTATGGGTAAATATATATAGAAAATAACGTTCTTAACATGCATCATCTCTAGCCCACTTGAAGGATTTTTTTCTGGACCCCTTTCTCCCTCATGTTTAACTCCACTGCTTTTGATATTTTAAGACGTTCGCCCCATTAGGTTGGCGATTTTAAGAACTTTCGCTCCATTTCTGTAATTTTTTAGACATTTCGTGCCATTTAGGTGTCGATTTTGTCCTGGCGAGCGATAGCGAGCCTGTAATGTAAGAGGAAACGGCCTTTGGCCGGGACATTTTTCTACCGAAAAATTTACAAATTTATCTTGAAGAGGGTCAAGGGAGTGTAATTTTTAAGCTTGATAGAGGTCTAGGGTACAAACTAAATACCTCCCCTTAAGATGTCTAGGGTACAAACTAAATACCTACCCTTAAGATGTCTAGGGTACAAACTAAATACCTCCCCTTAAGATGTCTAGGGTACAAACTAAATACCTACCCTTAAGATGTCTAGGGTACAAACTAAATACCTCTCCTTAAGATGTCTAGGGTACAAACTAAATACCTCCCCTTAAGATGTCTAGGGTACAAACTAAATACCTCCCCTTAAGATGTCTAGGGTACAAACTAAATACCTCCGCTTAAGATGTCTAGGGTACAAACTAAATACCTACCCTTAAGATGTCTAGGGTACAAACTAAATACCTCCCCTTAAGATGTCTAGGGTACAAACTAAATACCTCCCCTTAAGATGTCTAGGGTACAAACTAAATACCTCTCCTTAAGATGTCTAGGGTACAAACTAAATACCTCTCCTTAAGATGTCTAGGGTACAAACTAAATACCTCTCCTTAAGATGTCTAGGGTACAAACTAAATACCTCTCCTTAAGATGTCTAGGGTACAAACTAAATACCTCTCCTTAAGATGTCTAGGGTACAAACTAAATACCTCTCCTTAAGATGTCTAGGGTACAAACTAAATACCTACCCTTAAGATGTCTAGGGTACAAACTAAATACCTCTCCTTAAGATGTCTAGGGTACAAACTAAATACCTACCCTTAAGATGTCTAGGGTACAAACTAAATACCTCTCCTTAAGATGTCTAGGGTACAAACTAAATACCTACCCTTAAGATGTCTAGGGTACAAACTAAATACCTCTCCTTAAGATGTCTAGGGTACAAACTAAATACCTACCCTTAAGATGTTTAGGGTGCAAACTAAATACCTACCCTTAAGATGTCTAGGGTACAAACTAAATACCTCTCCTTAAGATGTCTAGGGTACAAACTAAATACCTCTCCTTAAGATGTCTAGGGTACAAACTAAATACCTCCCCTTAAGATGTCTAGGGTACAAACTAAATACCTCCCCTTAAGATGTCTAGGGTACAAACTAAATACCTCTCCTTAAGATTTGCAATATTTCGCATAGATCATTTTGGGCTTAGAATACCTTGTTTTGTAATTTCCCAAAGTGATGCCCTTTCCTCCTGGGACATCCTGTATGTATGTTAAGGTTACACTAATTCCAATCTTTGAACCATTAAGGGAGCCCACCTCGCCTTTTTTTTTTCTCTTTCTCTCCCTCTCTCTTTGGTTTGTATTCATTCGGCCCCATTCAGCCTACTGTTTGATGACGTTTACCCCCATCCAGGTGTCAATATTTTCCTGGCGAGCGGTAGCGAGCCAGCCTATATATATTTTTGTTTAGACAGCAAGCTAAATTTGTACATTTTTCGATAGAAAAATGTCTCCGGCAAAGCCGGATTTCTCCATACAATACTGGCTCGCTATCGCTCGCCAGGAAGAAATAAATAAACGTCTTAAAACAGATGGCTGAATGGGGCCAAATGGATACAAGCCAGGGAAAGAGAAATAAGGAGAGAAAGATAAAAAAAAAAAACGGTGACCCCCCTTAAAGCCAAATTCTGAACAACCTCGGGCATAACAAAGCATTGTAGGGTATCGTTTACGTTCGATACTGATTCAAATAAGTGAGTCAATATTTATGCTCCTGACTGTACTAAAGCCGCTGTCACACGAGCGGTTTTTTCGTCAATTTTCCATGAGCAACTTTTTTCTCGTATTATTTCGGGACATTTTTGCATTGGTATGGTAACTAAACTGAAGATAGATTATGTTAGGCGGCTGAATTCTGATAAAGTGTAATTTTTAAAGCTTCCAAACCATAATTGTCCGTAAACATTGCTAAAAAAAAGGCTCGTGTGACTCCGGCTTTACTCATTATTGTGTAACTTTTCGACTTGTGAAGCGAAAATAAAGGATGATATATTTGAGTTAGTTAGGTAAAATAAGACTTCAGAGGCTATCAACCCTATTGGATTATTAAGCCAGCACACTGAAAGTCAAGAATAACGTCAGGACTGGAGCCTCTTTTCGAGACCTCCAGTACCTTAACCCCCTCGAGTACCAGCGACGCACGTTATGCATCGGCAATGTATGCAACTCTAAACCCCAGCGCCGCATAGGGTGCGTCGCGGTTTAATTACTTCGGTTCTATGGCACCTAGAGGGCTCAGTTTTGTATGGGAACTGCGTAAGTATCCCACGCGACAATGCCAATGATTGAAAACCCTCAAAGTCCAGCCGCGTGTGCGTGAGTGCGCATAAACGTGTTTTTGCATGTTTTTGCCTACCCATTTCCCCATGTTAATTCTGACTTTCGGGCGCCCCATAGGACCCCTTAACCCGTACAATCCCAGCGACGGCTGCCAGCCGTCAGTAGATAAATCACTCCCCAGTCCCAGCGATGGCTGGAAGCTGTCTGTAGTATACGGTCCTTGTAACTGCCAGTATCAGGCAGTGGCTGGTACCATGACTTGTAAACACTGTTCTAAGGAATTGGCAACACTTCTTAGGTTGGCTGCAAGCTTCCACAGGCTGTCTGGGTCAGTGTTTCATCAACTTTTGAGGTGGGAAGTTGTTATATCTTGCCTCGAAGCCATTTTGGCCACATTGCTTGGTACTGGGGGTACATTTACTGTAGTACCCTATGGTACAGTAGGAGTTAATGACCTAGAGGATCGGTTTTTTGTGGTTTTTCCTTCATTTCTAACCCATTCCAGGTGTTTTCTGGAAAACAAAATTGTTGACACCTTGCCGGTCCTATTTTATTGCCTGGTGCTCAGTGGGTTAAATATTTGAGGTAAACAGACCTATAATGCCAGGAGGGTAGCAGGTGACCCAGTCCACTTAACCGGGAGAAGGTGTGAAGGATGAGGAATGATTATACCTAGTGGTCGGGTGGGTGGGGGTGGGGGGGTGGGGGTGGGAGAGGAAAACACACACACACACACTCATACATACAGTACACTCATTCACAAAGGCACACATACATATTAATACCACGCACTGAAATTGTTCATTAAACCAATCAAATTATTGGCTTTATTGAGAGATCTTTTGAACATAAATCCAAAAACGTCATATGCACTTTATATAATTAATTGGTTCGTCCGCATTTGAAATATTGTGTCCAGCTTTGGTCACCATGCTATAAGAAGGACATCGAAAAACTAGAGAGAGTAAAATGGAGACTAACTAAAACAAATCCCCGATTAAGAAATAAGTAAATGAGGAACGACTAAAAGAGTTAAGCATTTTTATCTTGACAAACTGCAGAATAAGAGGGGACCTATTCTAACTTTTTAAAATTATCAAATGCCATGACAACATGGATGCAAGTACGTACTTCACAATAGATAACTCAAATTACACAAGATGTAATGGCTTACAAAATTGTCAGAAAAGAGTTTCATTCACATGAAGCGAAGCGTTTCTTTTTTAACAAGAGTAGTCAACGTTATGGAACAACTTGCCTAGAAATGTTGTAGAGTTTCATACAGTCTAGTAATTTGAATATCGCCTAGATAAATATCTTGCCATGAATCCCCGACTGACTGCGTTTGTGCCCGAGTAATGTGACCGTATCAAAGCTGTTCATAGTACTATAATTTTGTTCTCTGGTCCACAAATTGTCTGAGCTGACACCCGCCAGTTGATTACTATGGCATTATATTTGATTTAGTGTTTTCAAATAAACAAGTAGTTTAGTAAGGACCATTAGGTTTGTTGTTGCTTGTTTTCCTTTGTATTACTTTTTATAATCATATAATTATATAATCACACAGCACTTCTAGACAAAGTAGAAAAGAAAGCCTTCCGCCTCATTAACTCACGTCCACTCATCAACTTTTTGCAATCTCTCTCCCTTCGCCGCAATGTTGCATCTCTCACTATTCTACCTCAATTACTATAATCAGTGTTCCTCAGAGCTCTCTCAGTCTATACCACCCCCTTTTCGTAGAACACGCAGCACTCATCTTGCAGCACAATCCCACCCCTACTCTGCAACTCTCCAACTTAAGAGTGAAACGTTATCCTCAATCTGTCTTCTATTCAACAGATGAGCTCTGGAACTCTCTCCCAGAATCAGTATTTCGTTCTTTCTATGACTTGAACTGCTTCAAACTCCGTGTGTCCAGGCATTTTGGCTCGAACGTCCCTTGATTTTGGCCCTGTACGTCACTCTTTCAACTCTGGGGGAGGCACTTGCTACAGGCAGTTCTGCCTTTTGTCTCCCTCACTCACATAGACAAAAAAAAAAAAAAAAAAAAAAATTAATGCTGTCTCGAATGTGGACACTGTCAAAATGATATATGCTTAATAAAGGCACACATGAGTATTGGTCGGATTTAATTCACGTAAATGATTGGATGACTTTTGTGTACAAATATTGCGGCAGTTTAATCCATGTTTCCAGTAAACTGGATGAAAAAAACTTAAGGTCGAAAATATCGAAAGCCTATCCGTTCCAGGTAGGCTTTCTCTTCCCCTTTCACCTTAACCAGTGAAGTGGACAGGTATATAAAGCCTATCCGTTCCAGGTAGGCTTTCACCTTAACCAGTGAAGTGGACAGGTATATAAAGCTAAAAGGTACAAAAATAGACCCAGCAAAAAGACTGACCGGACCACTCAACCCGTAGACTATTTCAACCAGTAGACCATTTCAACCAGTATACCATTTCAACCAGTATACCATTTCAACCAGTAGATCCCAACTATTAGACCATTTCAACCAGTAGACTATATCAACCAGTAGACCATTTCAACCATTAGACCATTTCAAGCAGTAGACCATTTCAACCAGTAGACCATTTCAACCAGTAGCTCTCAACCAGTAGACCATTTCAACCAGTAGCTCTCAACCAGTGCCAACTCAACCAATATTCGTATAGATTAGGTTAGGACAAGCTAGGTTAATAGGGAGGTAGTAGCTTTTTCTGGACCCCCTTCTCCCTCATGTTTAGCATATTAGTTTTGAGATTTTAAGATGTTCGGCCCATTAGTTTAGCGATTTTAACACCTTTCGCCTCATTTTGTTAATTTCAAGACCTTTCGTGCCATTTAGGTGTCATTTTTTTCCTGGCGAGCGGTAGCGAGCCTGTAATTTTAAGAGGAACCTATAAAAAACACCCACTCACATAACCAGGCACAAACACACACACGCACACGGAAAACACATATATCTACATATAATACAACAAATACGGCAATAATCAGAAGAGATAGTGATTCCATATTTTTGAGACACAACGACTGAACAAATATCGATGTATAGAAGTAGTGATAAAAACTGGTGAGTGTTGAAAGAAGACCAATACGAAAGAACCTATAAGCTGGAGTACCCACAATAACAGTGTACAGATTTCCAGGGGCTCCAATAGTAGACCAATCAGAAAGAACCTATAAGCCGGAGTACCTATAATAACAGAGTACGGTAAAGACTTCCAGGGCTCCAATAGTCTAGTTAACTGGGGGCCATCTTGATTCCTTAATTTGTCTGGCACTCGTTGCAAAGTCAGGGAGTCACCACAAAAGAACAGTTTTTGAGTACAACAGGAGGAACAGCATCTGGTCTGTATGTCTTCCTAGTATTAACCCGGGAACGGCGAGGAGACTCTTAAGAGGTTTTACTGGGCGAAGGCGACGGGACTCTTAAGATCCAAGGCCTAAAAAAAAAAAAGTTAAAAGACCCCAGTGGCACTCAAAACAAAGGAATATGTTATTAAGTGACATCATTCCCCTCCATACCTCCTATATCACTCCTCCACATTTGTCAAATACCCCCCCCCCCCCTCCCTTTAATTATCACCTATTTTTCCTCTTATTCCCTTGTTTATCGGTTTATTTACCATGCCAATATCTCCCACCCGGTTTCAAGGTCATATGGGGCGCATATAGAGAGCATGGCTAAAGAAAGACAGCAAGAGAGAGAAATCAGTCTGCCTTCAGGCCTCGAAGAGGGAGGGTGTATGTCTCGTGCGCCTCTCACCTCATGACTGGAGGGTCGGCAATAATTTGTCTTTTTAACCCCCCAAATACTATGCCCACTTGTTTTGTTGCTGTTCCATGTTAATATCTTCATATTAAATGTAAAATTGGCGCATATTAATAAGTAATAACGATATTTATCGGATAATGACGATTTTAGGCTGGAATGAACCAAAATATGCTCGCTTGGCGGGCACTTTCTGGACAGCGCCGTTGCCGGGTTAATTAAGCCCAGAGAGAGCAAATTCTATTGTACATACTTAAAAAAGGTTACAATATTGGGCATAAGTAAGAGGTGGAGAGGGAGGAATAGGCCCGGAATCATCCAAGGCAAAGTTTCTAGCAAAACTTTGAGCATAAAGGTCAGATTTAAGAGAAGAAGTGACGGTGGTGCCATTGGAGTTAAGGAGAGACTGGCCGTTTGTTTGGTCTATTAATTCATTTATTTTTTTAGTTTCCTCCCTAGACCTCCATCAAGCTTAGAAAAACACCTAGACCCCCCCTTCAAGATAATTTTTTTAATTTTTCGGTAGAAAAATGTCCCGGCCAAAGGCCGGTTCCTCTTTAAAATGCTGGCTCGCTATCGCTCGCCAGGAAATAATCGACACCTAAATAGCACGAAAGGTCTTAAAATTGACAACGAAATGGAGCGTAAGGTGTTCAAATCGCCAAACTAATGGGCCAAACATCTTATAATCTCAAAACTAGTGGGGCTAAACATTAGGGAGAAGGGGGTCCAGAAAAACTGTCTGTATCCCCTTAAAATAAAGTGGAGGGAATGACAAGGAAATAAGAGTGTTGGAGATATTTTTAGTTAGATTCTAGAACGCCTGGGAAGAGCTTGAGTTAGAGAGTTCAGAGCATTTGTTATTGATGAAAGTGTGTCTGGCAAGTCGAAGATCAGATTTGGCTTGATTTCGGGCCGAGATATAGAGAGGACGAGATTCATGAGTTTGAAGGCGACGGTACGCTTTGAATGCTAAGTCCTCCTCCTTAAGGAGGCAGACCGTTTTTCTGGACCCCCTTCTCCCTAATGTTTAGCCCCACTAGTTTTGAGATTGTAAGGCGTTCGGCCCATTAGTTTGGCGATTTTAACACATTTCGCCCCATTTCGTTGTCAATTTTAAGACCTTTCGTGCTATTTAGGTGTCGATTATTTCCTGGCGAGCGACAGCGAGCCCGCAATTTAAAGAGGAACCGGCCTTCGGCCGGGAAATTTTTCTACAATTTGTTTTACAAATATATCTTGAAGGGGGGGGGGGGGGGGTGTTTTTCTAAGCTTGATGGAGGTCTAGGGAGGAAACTAAAAAAAATCTAGAATACATGAATTATTAGACCCAACAAACGGTCAGTCTCCCCTTGATGCTGACAGTCGTAGGATAAGCGGAGTAAACCATGAATTGCTGTTTATAGTGTAGCTAACTGGGCGCCATCTTGGTTCTCAGTCACTCTATGTATGGCAATGTATGTAGTTAGAACCACAAATTAACTGTAGCTAACTGGGCGCCATCTTGGTTCTCAGTCACTCTATGTATGGCAATGTATGTAGTTAGAACCACAAATTAACTGTAGCTAACTGGGCGCCATCTTGGTTCTCAGTCACTCTATGTATGGCAATGTATGTAGTTAGAACCACAAATTAACTGTAGCTAACTGGGCGCCATCTTGGTTCTCAGTCACTCTATGTATGGCAATGTATGTAGTTAGAACCACAAATTAACTGTAGCTAACTGGGCGCCATCTTGGTTCTCAGTCACTCTATGTATGGCAATGTATGTAGTTAGAACCACAAATTAACTGTAGCTAACTGGGCGCCATCTTGGTTCTCAGTCACTCTATGTATGGCAATGTATGTAGTTAGAACCACAAATTAACTGTAGCTAACTGGGCGCCATCTTGGTTCTCAGTCACTCTATGTATGGCAATGTATGTAGTTAGAACCACAAATTAACTGTAGCTAACTGGGCGCCATCTTGGTTCTCAGTCACTCTATGTATGGCAATGTATGTAGTTAGAACCACAAATTAACTGTAGCTAACTGGGCGCCATCTTGATTCTCAGTCACTCTCTGTATGGCAATGTATGTAGTTAGAACCACAAATTAGATGTATATTGAAGGATAGTGTTTTACGAAGCTGTATAAATTTTATATATTATTGAATTTCAGATACACTTCGATGTTTTTTTTAAGCTTAGGAAGGATATGTGGTAGCTAAAAGGGTTAAGAGGAGGTTTTTAGTTAGTTCGCTAGACTTCCATCAAGCTTAACATTACAGCCCCCCTAGACCCCCTTTCAAGATAAATTTGCAAATTTTTCGGTAGAAAAATGTCCCGGCCGAAGGCCAACTCCTCTTAAATTACAGGCTCGCTTTCGCTCGCCAGGAAAAAATCGACACCTAAATGGCACGAAAAGTCTTACAATTGACAGAAATGGGGCGAAAGTTCTTAAAATCGCCAAACTAATGGGGCGAACGTCTTATAATATCAAAAGCAATGGGGCTAACCATGAGGGAGAAAGGGGTCAAGAAAAAAATCCCTCAAGTGGAAATCTCCCCTTAATTGAGATAGTCTATAGCTATTTCATGGGTAGACGTCCTTCCTAACTTGAATAAAATCATCTAATAGTTGCCGGAATATAGCGAAGAGGACGTCACCGGTACAGCAAGGGTTAATAAGCGGTAAGGGATGGTGGGGTAGGGATCTAGATGCGATAGATAGATAAATGGGTAGATGCATAGATGCATGTGTGTATGTATGTATGTATGTATGTATGTACTATGTATGTATGTATGTATGTATGTATGTATGTATGTATATATGTATGTATGTCCCAGTTTTCCTTTTTTTATGGGGGTGGCCGACTCGAGACAGAGCTCGAACATGGACATCACACACATCAAAAAGACAAAACAAAACAAAACCCAAAATCACACACACATAGGTACAACAATAGGGATGTTAGGGAAGAGGTTTATAGGGGCTAAGGGGATAGATAAAGATAGTTAAATGGATAGATAAGAGGAGTGTACAGTCGGCCTAATAAATAATGTCTCGTCACCAATTATGTTTTGATCAATAATTGGTACCAGCAATATTTACAAATGATTTCTTCCTTTTGAGTGAAATGTACCAACATGTTCCTACACTTACCCACCTAATTCAACATCTGACAGACATTAATACAGTTCAGAGCGATTCAAACGTAATGACAGCTGAGACATGACTTATTAGCGCCACCGTACAGGATTAGGTTTTTAAGGGATAGAGGAAGATAGTTAAAGTGATAGATAATGTAGATAGATAGATAGATAAATATATAGATATATACAAAAGAGGGTTTCTAAGGGGTAAGGGACTGGGGGTAGAGGAAAAGGAAAGGAGAGTTCCATGTAAAAGATAGTTAGATAGATAGATAAATAGATAGATAAAGAGATAGATATATGGATAGATAAATATAACAAATTTGGTTTCTATGGGAGAGGGTAGAGGGTAAGGTAGCGAGAGGTCCATGTAAAAGATATATATATATATATTTTTTTTTTCTATGTGATTGAGGGAGGCAAAAGGCATAACTGCCTATAGCGAGTGCCTCCCCCATAGTTGAAAGAGTGACAGGGCCAAAATCAAGGGACGTTCGAGCCAAAATGCCTGGACACACGGAGTTTGAAGCAATTTAAGTCATAGGAAGCGGGAAAAACTGATTCTGCGAGAGAGTTCCAGAGCTCAGCTGTTGAGTAGAAGAAAGTTTGAGAGTAACGTTTCACTCTTGGGTTGGAGAGTTGCACAGAGTAGGGGTGGGATTGAGTTGCAAGACGGGTACCACGTGCCCTACGTAAAGGAGGTGGTATGCACTGGGATAGCTTTGAGGAACACTGATTATTATAGTAGCGATAGAATAGCGAGAGAGATGCAACATTGCGGCGGAGAGAGAGAGATTGCAGAGAGTTGGTGAGTGGACGGGAGTTAATGATACGAAAGGCCTTCCTTTCAACCTTGTCTAGGAGAGTGGTGTGAGAGGAACCTCCCCACACATGTGAACAATACTCAATACAAGGGCGCACTATGCCCCTGTACAGAGCAAGAAGCTGTGCAGGGGAAAAGAACCCCCTAAGGCGGTTGAGCACACCCATATCCAGGTAGATATATATATATATATATATATATATATATATATATATATATATATATATATATATATATATTATATAAAAGGGTGTTTCTAAGGGGTAAGAGACAGGGGGTAGGGTAAGGTAGGGAGATGTACAAAAATAGTTCGATAGATAGATATATAGATAGATATATATAAAAGAGGGGGGTTCTAAGGGGGTAGGGTAAGGTAGGGAGAGGTCCATGTAAAAGATAGATATATAGATAGATAGATATAAAAAAGGGTGTTTCTAAGGGGTAAGAGAGAGGGGGTAGGGTAAGGTAGGGAGAGGTCCATGTAAAAGATAGTTAGATAGATAGATAAATAGATAGATAGATAGATAGTTAGATATATAGATAGATATATATATAAAAGGGGGTTCGAAGGGGTAAGGGACAGGGGGAAAGGTAAGGTAGGGAGAGGTCCATGTAAAAGATAGATAGATAGATAGATAGATAGAGATAGATAGATAGATAGATAGATATATATATAAAAGGGGGGTTTCTAAGGGGTAAGGGGTAAGGAAGCCAGATATGAAAGGTCTGTTCTGTCAACCGTTCCGCTTTAATAAAAAAAACATTGAAAAGACATCCTTTTGATCTCACTCTGGTAGACGGTCCCTGGGCGAGCGAGAACCACCATCTTTACTGATTATTAAACTCCTTCCCCCCTCACACACACTCACTCTCTCTCACTCACTCTCACACACACACACACTCTCTCTCTTTCTTTCATTCTCTCTGTCTGTCTGTCTGTCTGTCTGTCTGTCTGTCTGTCTCTCTCTCTCTCTGTCTGTCTCTCTCTCTCTCTCTCTCTCTCTCTCTCTCTCTCTCTCTCTCTCTCTCTCTCTCTCTCTCTCTCTCTCTCTCTCTCTCTCTCTCGCTCTCTCTCTCTCTCTCTCTGTCTCTCCTCCATCACTCACTCACTCACTCCTCACTCACTCACTCACCTCACTTCACTCACTCACTCACTCACTCACTCACTCACTCACTCACTCACTCACTCACTCACTCACTCACTCACTCACTCACTCACTCTCGCTTAAGGGGGGAAGGTTGGTATTTCTGACCCCTCTTCTACCTCATGCTTAACCCCATTAGATTTTACGACGTTTTCACCATTATTTTTTTTTTTTTTTTTTTTTTAAGAGACAATGAACGGAGGACGGAAAAACACAGATAAAACAAAAAGGTCCATGTGCCTAAAGGCATCCTCCATTCATAAAATGTTTGTAACAACTGGATTTAAACATTTGTAGATTGTAAGTTTGTGGAAAGCAATTTGAGGGAAGTGAATTCCAAAGAGTAGTAGCTCTGGGGATAAATGAATTCTGATAAGCAGAAGTTCTGCATTGTTGAGGAGAAAGTGTAAATTCATGGGCGCTCTCAGCTGCCCTAGTTCTACGGGGAAAGATGTGGAGAGGCGGCACAATTGAAGCAAGTTCCTCGGAACAATTGCTGTGAAAATATCTGTAGAATAATGCAAGGGATGCAACGTTTCTTCGTATGGATAATGTAGGAAGGTCCTGTGTGATTGCAGGGTTATTGATTAATCTAATAGCTTTATTTTGAATTTTGTCCAACTGCCTCAATGCAACCACTCCACTTCCACCCCACAGAGGTGAACAGTAATCCATCTGAGAACGCACATGACTTTTATATATTACGGCCAACTGCTCGTCAGTGAAGAATTCTCGAACTCTGTACAGGAGTCCCAGTTTTTTAGAGGCATTCTTAGCAATGCTTCTAACATAATGTGTCCAGCTCAAGTTAGTTTGTTGATTGTAAGACCTTTCGCCCCATTTCTTTGTCAATATTAAGACCTTTCCTGCCAATTAGGTGTCAATGTTGTCCTGGCGAGCGATGCGCGTGTAATATAAGAGGAACTGGACATTTTTCTATCGAGAAATGTACAAATTTATCATGAAGGGTGGTCTTGTTTTTTTTCTGTTTTAAAGCTTGATGGAAGTCTAGGGAGAAAACTAAAACATGAAATAATAAGAAAATATATAAATAAGCCATATATATACCCCCCTCCCCCCCCCCCTCCCTCCCCCCTGCATAACACTATCAGGTGCCACGTCTTGGGGGGGGGGGAGGGGGGGTGTTATTAGGACCTGTTGTTTTTCCGATCAAGAAGAGGGTCTGTGTTTTGGTGTAGTGAGTGAGTGAGTGAGTGAGTGAGTTATGGTGTCGTCTCCAGAAGTGTTGACACCCTATATAATATTGTGGTCTATTGGTTGTTTCTCACCTGATGGTAAATGGCCATATCTTTATCTTAAGGGGAGGTTTTTAGTTGATTCCCTAGACCTCCATCAAGCTTAAAATTAATCCCCCTTGACCCCCTTTCAAGATAAATTTGTACATTTTTCGGTAGAAAATGTCCCGGCCGAAGGCCGGTTCCCCTTAAAGTACAGGCTCGCTATCGCTCGCCAGGAAAAAATCGACACCTAAATGGCACGAATGGTCTTAAAATTGACAGAAATGGGGCGAGGGTTCTTAAAATCGCCAAACTAATGGGCCAAGCGTCTTTAAATCTCACAAGCAATGGGGCTAAACATGAGGGAGAAAGAGGTTGAGAAAAAAATCCTCCAGGTGGAAATCTCCCCTTAATTGACCACTTGCGAGTTTCCGGCTATAAGGAAGTTGGAGCCGTGATCATCGATATTTAACAGAAATGCAATTATTATCTAAGTTTCTGATGGATAAATGGTATGTTGAATTGGGTTTTATGTATTTATAAATGTACTACGACTGTATTTTAGCAATAGATTGTGTTAAATATCGATGTCTACAGCTCCAACTTCCTTATAGAACGAAACTCACAAGGCGGCAATTACTGGGCCATTATGAAGATTGTGTAGCGGCCTATGTTACTGATTATGAACACTTGGCAAGAAGATGATGATGCAGAGACAAAGTAGTTTCACAGTTTGTCATCAAGTATAGATAAATCAGCTGCTGAAGGATTCAATTTGCCATCAGAAGGATATAAACCAACTATACTCACTAATGTGTGTGTGAATTTGTGTTTTATCTGTGTGTGTTCGTTGTTTTATGTTGTGTTTTCCCAGTTCTTGCTCTGTCTTGAGTCGGCCACCCCCCCAAAAAAAAATAAAAAAAATAAAAAAATAAAACAAAAAAATAAAATAAAAAAGGGAAAAACAAAAAGAAAACCAAAATAGGACAAGTGGAGATTGGGCCTGAGTAAATAGATATATAATATATATATATATATATATATATATATATATATATATATATATATAAAATAGATATATTATAGATATATATAATAGATACTCCTAAACGGCAGCGTCCACAACAGGGAACACTGAGACCAAAGTTTATCGCAGAGCCAAAATTAACAAAATGACCCTGCCAGATTTCAGCTACACTTGCTAAATAGGTCTTTTCGTTGCATTTTGTCGTTTCCGGAACACTTGACGCCTTACTCTTCCTAAACGGTAGCCTCCATGACATTTAACGCTAAGATCACAGTTGTTCGCAGAGCCAAATTGAACAAAGTGACCCTGCCGGATTTCTGTTACCGTCTGTGGTGGCTCTTCTAGTACCACAAGATTGGCCTTTTTTGTTTTGTAGTCTCCAGAACATTTGACGCACTACTCCTCCTAAACGGCTGCCTCTACAATATTGAACAGTAAGACCAAAGTGGTTCGCAGAGCCTAAATTAACAAAGTGAACCTACTGGATTTTGACTAAACTCGCTAAGTAGGTAATTTCTCTACATTTTGACATCTCCTGAGCCTTTGACGCACTAGTCCTCCTAAACGGCTCCCTCTACAACATTGAACACTAAGACTAAAGTTGTTCGCAGAGCCCAAATGAACAAAGTGAACCTGCCGGATTTCTGATACCGACTGTGGAAGCTCCGCACCACAAGATTTTCGAGAAATGTATGTAGCAGAAACGGGATGTAGAAGGTTAAGGGGAGGCAGACCGTTTTTCTGGACCCCCTGCTCCCTAATGTTTAGCCCCACTAATTTTGAGATTTTAAGACGTTCGGCCCGTTAGTTTGGCGATTTTAATACGTTTCGCCCCATTTCGTTGTAAATTTTAAGACCTTTCGTGCGATTTAGGTGTCGATTATTTCCTGGCGAGCGATAGCGAGCCTGCACTTTTAAGAGGAACCGGCCTTCGGCCGGGAAATTTTTCTACCGAAGAATGTACAAATTTATCTTGAAGGGGGGTCTAGGGGGTGTTTTTCTAAGCTTGATGGAGGTCTAGGGAGGAAACTAAACAAATATATGAATAAATTAATTAATAGACCAAACAAACGGCCAGTCTCCCCTTATCACGCCAATTAAATATTATTGAGGGGTTTGATCCGTTGCTTTTGTCATTTTTGAGCAATGCATTTTTAGCTTAATCTCAAGACTATAACATTTTACTATTAAGGGGGGTCACCGTTTTTTTTATATCTTTCTCTCCTTTTCTCTCTTTCCCTGGCTTGTATCCATTCGGCCCCATTCAGCCAACTGCTTTAAGACGCTTATCCCCGTCCAGGTGTCGATTTCTTCCTGGCGAGCGATAGCGAGCCAGCATTGTATTGAGAAAACCGGCTTCGCCGGAGAAATTTTTCTATCGAAAAATGTACAAATGTAGCTTGCTGTCAAAAAAAAAATATATATATATATGCTGGCTCGCTACCACTCGCCAGGAAAATATTGACACCTGGATGGGGGTAAACGTCTTAAAACAATAGGCTGAATGGGGCCGAATGGATAAAAGCCAAAGAGAGAGGGAGAGCAAGAGAAAAAAGCGAGAGTGGGCTCCCTTAAGGTGGATGAATCCGCTACATCCCGATTCCACTACATCGCGTTTTAGGCAATTTCGTGGTGCAAAAGCCACTACAAACCGTAACGGAAATCCGGCAGGATCACACTATTAATTTTGGCTACTCTGCGAGCAGCGACGTATGTTATATTCTATTCTAGCTATATTTGGAGGATATTATCAGCTTAGGAAGGATCTGTGGTAGTTGTGTTGTTGTTGTTGTTGTTCCCCAAGCTTCCTGGCTGAACAGCCCCAAGGCCCCGAGCAAGGCCAAGGCCATAACCGAGCGCCCCCACAGAACCCTCCCTGCCGACCACAATAAAGCCTGGGTGACCGAAGCCACTCCATGGCGGGGAGCTGAGGAGGGTGCAGAAACGCCCGGGAAACCAAAGCCTCACACAGGGTCCTGTGCCCCTCAGCAATTATGAAGAGAAAGTTGAGAGGCAAAGGAAAAATGTGACGCTTTGGCTTCCAATCTTGGTAGATTGGGAGGTCAATCCACGGAAGAGACGCCGTCACTTGAGATCTAGAAAATATATAAGTAAAAGGAACAGTCAGAGTAAGCTATGGGTATGGCAGAGATCGCTCAGTTCTCACTCTGATAGACCAGCCCATCACCATCTGTGGTAGTTAAAAGGGTTGGTTGAGATAGTTTGAAGTCTTATTATTGCTAGAGGTCCTTCCTAAGCTGAATACAATCGTCTAATAGCTGTCAGAATATCATGAACAGGACGTCCCTGGTATTGTAGGGGTTAAGGGGAGATTTCCACTTGAGGGATTTTTGTCTCTACTCATTTCTCCCTCATGTTTAGCCACATTGCTTGTGATATTTTAAGACGTTTGCCCCATTAGTTTAGCGATTTTAAGAACTTTTGCCCCATTTCTGTCAATTTTAAGACCTTTCGTGCCATTTAGGTGTCGATTTTTTCCTGGCGAGCGATAGCGAGCCTGTAATTTAAGAGGGATCGGCCGTGGCCGTGACATTTTTCTACCGAAAAATTTACAAATTTATCTTGAAAGGGGTCAAGGGGGTGTAATTTTAAGCTTGATGGAAGTCTAGGGAACGAACTAAAAACCTCCCCTTAAGAGAACTATATAGTCTATTTTTTTCCAGCCGAGGGTAAATTACCATGTTTCTCAGCTATAAGGTAGATTTTGTTGCGAAATATGGTGTTGATTATGAAAACTTGGCATTAAGGGGAGGTTTTTAGTTAGTTCCCTAGACTTCCATCAAGCTTAATATAACACCCCCCTAGACTCCCTTTCAAGATAAATTTATACATTTTTCGGTAGAAAAATTTCCCGGCCAAAGGCCGGTTCTTCTTAAATTACAGGCTCGCTATCGCTCGCCATGAAAAAATCGAGACCTAAATGGCACAAAAGGTCTTAATATTGACAGAAATGGGTCGCAAGTTCGTAAAAATCACCAAACTAATGGGACGAACGTTTTAAAATCTCAAAAACAATGGGGCTAAACATGAAGGAGAAAGGAGTCCAGAAAAAAAACTCCCTCAAGTGGAAATCTCCCCTTAATACGACACACAGCCATATTAGTTTCATATACAATATGTCCATTAACCCCTTCACACTCATATGACGCAGAGGTTGCCAGATTAGCAATAACAAATAGAGTTCTCCCACTCTTATAATTACCTCTCCAAAATTAGTTTTCTGCCCACAGCTAACTCAAAGACAACTGCAGAGGTTGAAGTAACTAAACTAAAGGTTTCTAAATACCCCTGATGGTAACAAAGGCTTTAAAGTATCCCCAATAGGCTCAACACAGCTAACTCAAAGACAACTGCAGAGGTTGAAGTAACTAAACTAAAGGTTTCTAAATACCCCTGATGGTAACAAAGGCTTTAAAGTATCCCCAATAGGCTAAACACTGCTAACTCAAAGACAACTAGAGAGGTTGAAGTAACTAAGCTAAAGGTTTCTAAATACCCCTGATGGTAACAAAGGCTTTAAAGTATCCCCAATAGGCTCAACACAGCTAACTCAAAGACAACTGCAGAGGTTGAAGTAACTAAACTAAAGGTTTCTAAATACCCCTGATGGTAACAAAGGCTTTAAAGTATCCCCAATAGGCTAAACACTGCTAACTCAAAGACAACTGCAGAGGTTGAAGTAACTAAGCTAAAGGTTTCTAAATACCCCTGATGGTAGCAAAGGCTTTAAAGTATCCCCAATAGGCTCAACACAGCTAACTCAAAGACAACTGCAGAGGTTGAAGTAACTAAACTAAAGGTTTCTAAATACCCCTGATGGTAACAAAGGCTTTAAAGTATCCCCAATAGGCTAAACACAGCTAACTCAAAGACAACTGCAGAGGTTGAAGTAACTAAACTAAAGGTTTCTAAATACCCCTGATGGTAACAAAGGCTTTAAAGTATCCCCAATAGGCTCAACACAGCTAACTCAAAGACAACTGCAGAGGTTGAAGTAACTAAACTAAAGGTTTCTAAATACCCCTGATGGTAGCAAAGGCTTTAAAGTATCCCTAATAGGCTCAAAATCGCGTCATATGTCGGAGAGGGTTAAGTATCGATACATCAGATGCTAAGGGATTCAATTTACCATCACCTGGGAAACAAAATATAGAGTTATATAGTCCGGAGATGTCAAAATGTTGAATAAATGACCTATTTAGCAAGTGTAGTCGAAACACAGTGTGCCGAGTATTAACACTATCTGGTGCAACGTCTCGGGGGTTATTATGGTATTGTGTTTAATTATTATTGTGGGGTTTTATTTGTTTTAGCCATTTTCGAACAATGTGTTTTAGTTTACCCGCAAGACTTGGACAAACGCCTCTCCAAACCCCCTTCAAACTAAGAAAAGGTCCCCCAGACCCCCTTTAAGCTAAATGTGTACATTTTTCGGTAGAAAAATGTCCCGTCCAAAGGCCGGTTTCTCCCAAATTGCGGGCCCGCTATCGCTCGCCCAGGAAAAGTCGACACCTTGTTGGGTTAAAGCATCATATAATCGCCAAACTAATGAGATGAAACGTCTTAAAATCTCCAAGCTAATGGAGTAAAACTGGGAGGCTCCAAATTGGCCCGCCCTGCACCTAATAGGGTTAATATACACGTTCTGCTCTATGACCCCCCAAGAGAGGCAAAAGACGAAACACAATCCATATATATAGAAGTGATAGCTCGGCCTGTATAATATATAGAAGTGATAGCTCGGCCTGTATAATATATAGAAGTGATAGCTCGGCCTGTATAATATATAGAAGTGATAGCTCGGCCTGTATAATATATAGAAGTGATAGCTCGGCCTGTATAATATATAGAAGTGATAGCTCGGCCTGTATAATATATAGAAGTGATAGCTCGGCCTGTATAATATATAGAAGTGATAGCTCGGCCTGTATAATATATAGAAGTGATAGCTCGGCCTGTATAATATATAGAAGTGATAGCTCGGCCTGTATAATATATAGAAGTGATAGCTCGGCCTGTATAATATATAGAAGTGATAGCTCGGCCTGTATAATATATAGAAGTGATAGCTCGGCCTGTATAATATATAGAAGTGATAGCTCGGCCTGTATAATATATAGAAGTGATAGCTCGGCCTGTATAATATATAGAAGTGATAGCTCGGCCTGTATAATATATAGAAGTGATAGCTCGGCCTGTATAATATATAGAAGTGATAGCTCGGCCTGTATAATATATAGAAGTGATAGCTCGGCCTGTATAATATATAGAAGTGATAGCTCGGCCTGTATAATATATAGAAGTGATAGCTCGGCCTGTGTAATATTAAAACCTAGAGACCAAAACCCCCCCTCCCTCCCTCCCTCCCTCCCTCCCTCCCTCCAGGCTCTCTCTCTCTCTATATATATCCTTCACCGTGGCGACAACAACACCATATGTTCGGGAATGTGACTTTTGAGGGGAGGCAGACCGTTTTTCTGGACCCCCTTCTCCCTAATGTTTAGCCCCACTAGGTTTGAGATTATGGGATGTGCGGCCCAATAGTTTGGCGATTTCAACACCTTTCGCCCCATTTCGTTGTAAATTTTAAGACCTTTCGTACCAATTAGGTGTCGATTTTTTCCTGGCGAGCGAAAGCGAGCCAGCAATTTTAGGAGGAACCCGCCTTCGGCCGGGAAATTTTTCTACCGAAAAATGTACACATTCATCTTCAAGGGGGGTCTAGGGGGGGGGGGGTTCTAAGCTTGATGGAGGTCTAGGGAGGAAACTAAAAAAAAAAACATATATGAATAAATGAATTAATAGACCAAACAAACGGCCAGTCTCCCCTTAAATAACTTCGGGGGGGGTAGTTCTTGGAAAACTCTCCGTAGTTTTTCGAAGAGGCCTCTCAAAACAAACCCCCTTCATCTACCTGTACACCTCCCCTTAACCCGTACCTTACTTACCGGCCATGACGGCCTTTCCATTATAGAGGAGGATGTGGAAACGATTAGACGATAGTATGCAGTTTAGGCCCGAACGGATACAAGCCGGAGAAAGACAAGGAGAGAAATAAAGCCTGTGACCCCCCCTTCAATAGCCTCCACCGCTCCCCTCCCTCCCTGCCTCCCTCCCTCCCTCCCTCCTCTATTCGTGTGGAGAGAGAGAGAGAGCGAGAGCGAGAGAGCAGTGGATTGCAAAGGGTAATAATATAACTATGACCGAATTGTTACTTCACCTCATTGCCGGGATTTTTGCTGGACTCCTTTCTCCCTCATGTTTAGCCCCATTGTTTTTCTAATTTTAAGACGTTTGCCCCATTATTTTGACGATTTTAAGAACTTTCGACCCATTTCTGTCAAATTTAAGACCTTTCTTGCCATTTAGGTGTCGATTTTATCCTGGCGAGCGATAGCGAGCCTGCAATTTAAGAGGAACCGGCTTTCAGCCGGGACATTTTTCTACCGAAAAATGTACAAATTTATCTTGAAAGGGGCTCAAGGGGGTGTAATCTTAAGCTTGAAGGATATCTAGGGACCAAACTAAAAAACCTCCCCTTGATTTGTGATATTTTAGTAAGCGTTGTTTCCACGTAGCGGTTTTGATCAGTTATTTTGCCTGTATATTGTCCTTGTCCCAGTTTAGGTTCGTTTAGTTTGCAAGTTTGACATTTTAATATATTGAGACCGATCCTTCTTTAAACTGCGCCCACTCGTCTCAATGTAGCTAGTGTATATATGTAATGTATAAGACGTCGCCGGTACAGAAGGGGTTAAGGGAGGGGGGATGGGCCGGTTTTCTGGACCACTTTCTCCCTCGTGTTTAGCCTCGTTAGTTTTCAGATGCTAAGATGTTTGCCTCATTAGTTAGTCGATTTTATGACCTTTCGCCCCATTTCGGCGTCAATATTTAGACCTTTCGTGCTATTTAGGTGTCGATTTTTTCCCTGGCGAACGATAGTGAGGCTGTATTGTTGGAAGAACCGGCCTTCGGCCGGGCCATTTTTCTACCGAAAAATGTACAAATTAATCTAGCAGGGGGATCTAATGGATGTTTTTGTTTTAAATTTGATGGAGGTCTAGGGAGGAAACTAGAAAAATAATGAATACATGCAAAAATCGCCCAAAAAGTGAACCATCCCCCCTTAAAGTGAACCATCCCCCCTTAAAGTGAACCATCCCCCCTTAAACTGGCACATCAGGTAATTTAAGTCTGGAGTGTCATTTGAGAAGTCCAGTCCCTTGAATCTTGGCATATGTTAGTACACACACACACACTCTCTCTCTCTCTGTCTCTATCTATCTATCTACTCTCTCTCTCGCTCTCGCTCTCGCTCTCGCTCGCTCTCTCTCTCTCTCTCTCTCTCTCTCTCTCTCTCTCTCTCTCTCTCTCTCTCTCTCTCTCTCTCTCTCTCTCTCTCTCTCTCTCTCAATCTATTTGCTCACTATCTTAAGACCAGATTATATTCAATGTTCAAATAATGCTAGTAACATACACATATGCAGGCCTACATATAGCCTATGTATTTGGTATCAATATGTAGGCATTTACTTGTTAAGGGGAGATTTCCACCTGGAAGATTTTTTTTTCTGAACTTCTTTCTCCCTTATATTTAGCCCCATTTCTTGTGAGATTTAAAGACGCTTGCCCCATTAGTTTGGCGATTTTAAGAACCCTCGCCCCATTTCTGTCAATTTTAAGACCATTCGTGCCATTTAGGTGTCGATTTTTTCCTGGCGAGCGATAGCGAGCCTGTATTTTAAGGGGAACCGGCCTCCGGCCGGGAAATTTTTCTACCGAAAAATTTACAAATTTATCTTGAAAGGGGGTCAAGGGGGAGTAATTTTAAGCTTGATGGAAGTCTAGGGAATCAACTAAAACCCTCCCCTTAAATGTGTGTAAATAATCGTTTTGGATAACATTGAAATTACAGCCGAGGTATTCTACATATACAATCCTATATATGTAAAAGAAAGTGTTGTGGCTAGTGCGTGGTTGTGGTACGATGACCGCTGCTTCCCTTGGAGGTCTGGGATGAACTATAGGTACTTGTAGCGCCAACCAACTTGACAATATTCTGGACCCCTTAACTTCTTATAACTCAAAATTAGTGAAAGCAATCGGTCTGACATTTCTATCATTTCGGAAGAGTCCACCAGGAAATAGGTGTGGACATTTACAGCCAGTTTGCTCAAGCTTCTTTCGAGTTACTAGGTCAGGGATCGAGATTGACTGTCAAGTTCGTTGGCGCTACCTATAGTGTTGTAGATGGGAGTCTGTAATATAAGCTGTAGTGACACCAGGTAAACTTCTTGAATTTGGCCCTGTCACTCTTTCAACTCTGGGGGAGGCACTCGCTACTGGCAGTTCTGCCTTTTGTCTCCCTCACTCACATAGAAAATAAATAAATAAATACAAACACACACACACACACACACACACACACACACACACACACACCTACAGTACATACACACACACACACACACACACACACACACACATATATACACACACACACACACACACACACACCTACAGTACATACACACACACACACACACACACACACACACACACACACACACACACATATATACACACACACACACACACACACACACACACACACACACACATATATACACACACACACACACACACACACACGTGAGAGTAAGACTGTATGTGTGATACAATGTATACAGGTATGGTCCCTCCATCCACACTATGATGGCCACAGATATAGTCCAGTCCAATCATTAACCCTCTAAGGGAGGTCACCTGCTTTGTTTATCTTCTCTCCTCGTCTTAAACGTCTTAAAATTAGAAAAGCAATGGGGCTAAACATGAGGGAGAAAGGAGTCAAGAAAAAACTCCCTCAAGTGGAAATCTCCCCTTAAGGGGACAGTGGTTATTTTGGGGGGTTTATTTATTAATTAATTTATTAACTTAATTTTATTGATTTATTTATTAATTTATTTATTTTATTAACAAAAAATGGGGATTGGGCCAGAGTAAATAGATAGATAGATAGGTAGATAGATAAAATTATTTATATATTAGTATTTTTGTTTAGTTTCCTCGCTAGACCTTCATAATCCTAAAAAGAACACTCCCTATACCCCGTTCAAGATAGATTTGTACATTTTTCGATAGAAAAATGTCCCGGCCGAAGGACGGTTTCTCTTATAATTACAGGCTCGCTATCGCTCGCCAGGAAAACATCGACAACTAAATAGTAGGAAAGGTCTTGATATTGATATACAAATGGGATAAAAATGTTTTAATATTGGCAAACTAATGGGGGCGAACGTCTTAACATCAGAACACTAGTGGGGCTAAACATGAGGGAGGAGGGGGATCCGAAAAACGACCCTCGCCCCTTCAGTTCTGTCGACATGCGAGAGACTAAAGAGAACCAGATATATAAACAGTAATAAGGTCACCAAAATGGACACTGAAAAGCCTATATGGCAACCCACCCATATAAGGGGAGAAGGTCGTTTCGCCCCCCCCCCCCCCCATCTTCCTCTTGTTTAGCCATATTAGTTTTCAGATTTTATGGCGTACGGTATATTAGTTTGGCGATTTTAAGACCTTTCACCCCATTTTTGTGTCAATATTAAGACGCTTCGTGCAATTTAGGTGTTGATTTTTTCCAGGCGAGCGATAGCGAGCCTGTAATGTAAGAGGAAGCGGCCTTCGGCCGGGATATTTTTCTATTGTAAATTGTACACATTTATCTTGAAGGGGGGTCTTGAAGGAGGGTCTTGAAGGAGGGTCTTTAAGGAGGGTCTTGAAGGAGGGTCTTTAAGGAGGGTCTTGCAGGAGGGTCTTGACTTGAAGGAGAGTCTTGCAGGAGGGTCTTGCAGGAGGGTCTTGAAGGAGGGTCTTGCAGGAGGGTCTTGGGTTGTTATGCTTTTAGCTTGATGGAGGTCTGGAGAGGAAACTAAAATAATCGTAACATTTTATATAAATGAGCAAATAAATACGCCCATCCCCCCTTAAATCAATAAATACGCCCATCCCCCCTTAAATCAATAAATACGCCCATCCCCCCTTAAATCAATAAATACGCCCATCCCCCTTAACGTAAATCAATAAATACGCCCATCCCCCTTAACGTAAATCAATAAATACGCCCATCCCCCCTTAAATAAATACGCCCATCCCCCCTTAAATAAATATTGAACGCAAACTATACATTACAATTAATGCTTTATTATAGTGTATCTCTGATGCTTCATAACTCAGCCTAACGCATTGAGTACCAGCGACGTGTGTTACAATAGGGCTAAACGTGAGGGAAAAAGGGGTCCAGAAAATAGTCCCTTGGGTGGATATCTCCCCTTGAATCATCTGTCTTCAGTTTAGTTCCGATACCAGTGCAAAATAGTGTATAAATAATGCAATAATAATAGTATATAAATAATAGTGTATAAATAATGCAATAATAATAGTATATAAATAATAGTGTATAAATAATGCAATAATAATAGTATATAAATAATAGTATATAAATAATGCAATAATAATAGTATATAAATAATAGTGTATAAATAATAGTATATAAATAATAGTATATAAATAATAGTATATAAATAATGCAATAATAATAGTATATAAATAATGCAATAATAATAGTATATAAATAATAGTATATAAATAATGCAATAATAATAGTATATAAATAATGCAATAATAATAGTATATAAATAATGCAATAATAATAGTATATAAATAATGCAATAATAATAGTATATAAATAATGCAATAATAATAGTATATAAATAATGCAATAATAATAGTATATAAATAATGCAATAATAATAGTATATAAATAATGCAATAATAATAGTATATAAATAATGCAATAATAATAGTATATAAATAATGCAATAATAATAGTATATAAATAATGCAATAATAATAGTATATAAATAATGCAATAATAATAGTATATAAATAATGCAATAATAATAGTATATAAATAATGCAATAATAATAGTTCCGGATAAAGCGTTGACGGTAAATGATCTCCGGTAATAACGTATTTATTTGTTCATTAATATATCTTTATATATTCGCTTACTCCCTAGACCTCCACCAAGTTTAATACAAATAAAAATAACACCAAGATCCTGCTTCAAGATAAATGTGATAAATGCCGGTTCCACTTAAATGACAGGCTCGCTATCGCTCGCCAGGAACAAATCGACACCTCAATTACACGAAACGTCTTAAAATCGCCAAATTAATGAGCCGGACGTCATAGAATCTAAGAGCTAATGGGGCTAAACATGAGGAAGAAGGGGGACTATAAAAACTCATGTGGTATGACATTTTTCGTCCTAACTGAAGTCCCCCTGGGAAAAGTAACATAGGCTCAATTTCCCCAGGGAAGAAGTGGCCTGGGCTGTTTTCCTCCGGGGGGGATTTAGACCTAAGATATATTTCCCTTGTCTTTGCCATTCTCCCCTTCCCCCCCCCCCCCTCTTACAGTTAGTTACTTAACCCCTGCTGTACCAACGACGTGTTTATAATTTCCTTGTAGCAATATTTAGACGATTTTGCGCAGTTTAAGGAGGAT
>CM064490.1:7103609-7113609 GCA_032716605.1 Paralithodes platypus | reverse complement strand
GGTTAAATAAGGGTGGAAGGCAAAAATGACGGCCATCTTGGATCAAGCCGATGTCACACGAGCGCTTTTTCCGTCAATTTTCCATGAGCAAGTTTTTTCTCGTATTATTTCGGGACATTTTCGCACTGGTATCGGTAACTAGACTGAAGGTAGATTATGTTAGGCGGCTGAATATTGATGAAGTGTAATTTTTAAGATTCCAGACCATAATTGCCCGTAAAAATTGCTCGAAAAAAGGCTCGTGTGACTCCGGCTTCAGTGGAGAAATATCATTGTTCCATTTTCTACCGTGTTTTTAGTATTTTCTCATCCTCTATATCAATGCTAACCCGGCGGGGGTCTGGGGGCGGCAGCCCCTTGTTAGGTTAGGGTAATGCCAACATATGGTGTTTTAACCCCTTCTGTACCGGCGACGTCTATTTAATTCTATCCTAGCTATATTTAGAGGATTTTGTGCGGTTTAAAGGAGCCCACCTCGCTTTTTTTCTCTTTCTCTCACTCTATCTTTGGCTTGTATCCATTCGGCCCTATTCAGCCTACTGTTTTAAGACGTTTACCCCCATCCAGGTGTCAATATTTTCCTGGCGAGCGTTAGCGAGCCAGCATATATATATTTTTGTTTTGACAGCAAGCTAAAAAACATTTTTTAGATAGAAAAATTTGGATTTCTCCATACAATGCTGGCTCGCTATCGCTCGCCAGGAAGAAATCGACACCTGGATGGGGATAAATGCCTTAAAACAGTTTGCTGAATGGGGCCGAATGGATACAAGCCAGGGAAAGAGAGAACAGGAGAAAAAGATTAAAAACAATGGTGACCCCACCTTAAGAAGGATCTTGGTATTACTGACTATTAGCACCAACAGTTAGCTCATCAACCCTCTTATGCCTAATAGATCCGGGATAGCATAGACATCCTTGCTATATACTGTATATAATACTGTATATATATATATATATATATATATATATATATATATATATATATATATATATATATATATATACACACTTCAATACACAGTATATATATCATTAAGAACAGAAATGTATTATAAGGGAGATAGGCTATATAAGAAAACAAAAATACTCTCCCTATAATTATACGACCTGCCACTCTATAATATTATACGACCTGCCACTCTATAGTATTATACGACCTGCCACTCTATAATATTATACGACCTGCCACTCTATATCATCAGCTGTTCTAGGCTGTGCACCGTTTATAGGAGAGTCTTGACAACCTGTTTACAGTAGGTAGACATATTGCTCGTCTTTTTCATTTTCTTTTACCTAGGGTTGAAACAATACTCAATAGGCCTATATCTATGTTGAGACAAATCTGTGGTCTTCTCGTAAATAAGTACCAAAAACAAGGTTGCCCCCTTCTGACAAAATAGATAAACATTTCAATAAGTCCTGGGAGGGTGGGGGGGGGGCCCCCGGTGCAGAGCCCCTTTCAACCATTCCTGTATTCCACGGCAATTTATTTTTTTATTTTTTTTTTTTAGCGTCTTTAACCCCACATTTTCTTTGATCTTCATAGCCCTTCCCACTGGTGGGGGCTGTGGTTATAGATTGTTGGAAAATGGGTAAATACTCATTTCTGCTCCAAATCATTATAATACAACACTATGTAATACAGCACTATGTAATTTAACACTATGTAACACAACACTATGTAATACAACACTATGTAATACAACACTATGTAATACAACACTATGTAATACAACACTATGTAATACAACACTATGTAATACAACACTATGTAATACAACACTGTAATACAACACTGTAATACAACACTATGTAATACAACACTATGTAATACAACACTATGTAATACAACACTATGTAATACAACACTATGTAATACAACACTATGTAATACAACACTGTATAATACAACACTGTATAATACAACACTATGTAATACAACACTATGTAATACAACACTATGTAATACAACACTATGTAATACAACACTATGTAATACAACACTATGTAATACAACACTATGTAATACAACATTATGTAATACAACACTATGTAATACAACACTATGTAATACAACACTATGTAATACAACACTATGTAATACAACACTATGTAATACAACACTATGTAATACAACACTATGTAATACAACACTATGTAATACAACATTATGTAATACAACACTATGTAATACAACACTATGTAATACAACACTATGTAATACAACACTATGTAATACAACACTGTGTAATACAACACTGTGTAATACAACACTATGTAATACAACACTATGTAATACAACACTATGTAATACAACACTGTATAATACAACACTATGTAATACAACACTATGTAATACAACACTATGTAATACAACACTATGTAATACAACACTATGTAATACAACACTATGTAATACAACACTATGTAATACAACACTATATAATACAACACTGTAATACAACACTATGTAATACAACACTATGTAATACAACACTATGTAATACAACACTATGTAATACAACACTGTGTAATACATCACTATGTAATACAACACTATGTAATACAACACTATGTAATACAACACTATGTAATACATCACTATGTAATACAACACTATGTAATACAACACTATGTAATACAACACCATGTAATACAACACTATATAATACAACACTGTAATACAACACTATATCTGAAGGACAAAACACATAGAAAGACAAATATTTACTATAATCGCTGTTGGTGCTAAAAAGTCAGGTTTACCTTTCTATTAGTAGCCATAATATAGTTAAAAGGACGGCACCGGTACTGCAAGGGTTAAGGGGAGGTTTTTAGTTGATTCCCTAGACTTCCATCAAGCTTAAAATGTTTCCTAGACTTCCATTCACCTTAAAATTACTCCCCCTAGACTCCCCTTCAAGATAAATTTGTACATTTTTCGGTAGAAAAATGTCCCGGCCGAAGGCCGGTTCCCCTTAAATTACAGGCTCGCTATCGCTCGCCAGAAAAAATTGACACCTAAATGGCACGAATGGTCTTAAGTTTGACAGAAATGGGGCGAGGGTTCTTAAAATCGCCAAACTAATTGGGTGAACGTCTTAAAATCTCAAAAGCAATGGGGCTAAACATGAGGGAGAAAGGGGTCCAGAACAAAATACTCCAGATGGAAATCTCCCCTTAAAGTACCTCAAGACAGTGGCTCCGGCGGCCCACAACAAAATTGGTATTCAATTTCCATTCCATTACGGGAGGTTGATGGTCCCTGGAGGCGGCTGGCGGCTGATGGGTGGGGCAGGGACAACGCTAAATCTACGGTGAGGGACCTAGGCACTACACTATCCTGTCTGTAGGGTATATATATTGTGGTATTCGTGCGTGTTCAGATGTATTTGTGTGTGTTCAGATGTATTCGTGTGTGTTCAGATGTATTCGTGTGTGTTCAGATGTATTCGTGTGTGTATTCGTGTGTGTTCAGATGTATTCGTGTGTGTTCAGATGTATTCGTGTGTGTTCAGATGTATTCGTGTGTGTTCAGATGTATTCGTGTGTGTTCAGATGTATTCGTGTGTGTTCAGATGTATTCGTGTGTGTTCAGATGTATTCGTGTGTGTTCAGATGTATTCGTGTGTGTTCAGATGTATTCGTGTGTGTTCAGATGTATTCGTGTGTGTTCAGATGTATCGTGTGTGTTCAGATGTATTCGTGTGTGTTCAGATGTATTCGTGTGTGTTCAGATGTATTCGTGTGTGTTCAGATGTATTCGTGTGTGTTCAGATGTATTCGTGTGTGTTCAGATGTATTCGTGTGTATGTATTCGTGTGTGTTCAGATGTATTCGTGTGTGTTCAGATGTATTCGTGTGTGTTCAGATGTATTTGTGTGTGTTCAGATGTATTCGTGTGTGTTCAGATGTATTCGTGTGTGTTCAGATGTATTTGTGTGTGTTCAGATGTATTCGTGTGCGTTCAGATGTATTCGTGTGCGTTCAGATGTATTCGTGTGCGTTCAGATGCATTCGTGTGCTCAATTGACTTACTTGCGAGCTTCAGGCTATAAGGAAGTTGGAGCCATAAACAACGATTATAAACGGAAATGCCACACTGATGTAGGTTTATGATTAATAGCAAGTATAATTAATTGTATTGTTTATATACTGTATATTGGACTATTCGTGTGGATGCAGCAGATGTATTCGTGTGCGTTCAGATGTATTCGTGTGGATGCAGCAGATGTATTCGTGTGCACAATACTCTCTAGATGCTACCGGTACTTCAAGCTTCCAAGGCCGCACGTTTTTTTTTAACACACTCACGTACAACTTTATTCATGGATAAATTGGTCATATTAAGGGGAGGTTTTTACTGTGTTCCTTATATTTCCATAAAGTTTACGATTTTTTTTTTTTTTTTTTTTTTCCTATATTCCAACTTACTTCCTCTCGGGCATAGGCTGAGAGCCTTAACATTCACCGCTTTACAATGAACAGTGAAGCCCGTGAGGTCTTGTTCCAGTCTAGGGAGTGAGACATGTCAAGCACGTAGAGTACAACGAGCACCTGCCATCTTGCCTTCACATGAGGCACGGTGCTTACTCATGGCCCGAAACGACCCCATCTCTGAAGCCACCTCGTTCCCGTGCTTCACTGTCTCACCCCCTACACTCGGACTCTCACACTTACACACACACAACGCCACCTGTTGAGCAGATAACTCACCCCCTAGACCCCCTTTCAAGATAAATTTGTACATTTTTCGGTAGAAAAATGTCACGGCCAAAGGCCGGTTCCTCTTAAATTACAGGCTCGCTTTCGCTCGCCAGGAAAAAATCGACACCTAATTGGCACGAAAGATCTTAAAATTGACAGAAATGGGGTGAAAGTTCTTAAGATCGCCAAAATAATGGGGCGAAAGTCTTAAAATCTCAAAAGCAATGGGGCTAAACATGAAGGAGAACGGGATCCAGAAAACAATCCCTCAAGTGGAAATCTCCCCTTAAACGTTATTCCCATCATTACCATAACAACAACAACAGACGCTCCGAAAAATTAATGGTGTTAATAGGTTTGATTATTAACAATTAATGGTGTTAATAGGTTTGATTATTAACAATTAATGGTGTTAATAGGTTTGATTATTAACAATTAATGGTGTTAATAGGTTTGATTATTAACAATTAATGGTGTTAATAGGTTTGATTATTAACAATTAATGGTGTTAATAGGTTTGATTATTAACAATTAATGGTGTTAATAGGTTTGATTATTAACAATTAATGGTGTTAATAGGTTTGATTATTAACAATAATGGTGTTAATAGGTTTGATTATTAACAATTAATGGTGTTAATAGGTTTGATTATTAACAATTAATGGTGTTAATAGGTTTGATTATTAACACTTAACAAGCTGGTTAATAGTTGTCAGTCACTGCATCATGATACACCAAATGAGGATATGACGGCGTTAAAGGGGCAGCAGATCTCCACGCGAGGGATTTTTTTCTTCTTGACCCCTTTCTCCCTCATGTTTAGCCCCATTGTTTTTGATATTATAAAACGTTTGCCCCATTAGTTTAGCGATTTTAAGAACTTTCACCCCATATTAAGACCTTTCGTGCCATTCAGGTGTCAATTTTATTCTGGCGAGCGATAGCGAGCCTGTAATCTAAGAGGAATCGGCCTTCGGCCGGGACATTTTCTACCGACCGAAAAATGTACAAATTTATCTTGAAAGGGACTCAAGGGGGTGTAGTTTTAAGCTTGATGGAGGTCTAGGGAACAAACTAAATACCTCCCCTTAAAGCAGTATATTTTGACTAACATTAGACGATTTTAGACAGCTTAGGAAGGACCTGTGGGTATTCAGAGGGTAAAGTCTATCCCAATCATCCCTCTGACTGCCATATAGCCTTCCTAATCTGAATAAAATCGTCTAACACTAGCCAGTAAACAGACAAGACGTGCTTCATCGATCCTCAGAAATGTTAAGGGGGGTCACCGGTTTTATTTTCATCTTTCTCTCCTTTTCTCTCTTTCCCTGGCTTGTATCCATTTGGCCCCACTCAGCCTACTGTTTTAAGACGTTTACTCCCATCCATGTGTCAATATTTTCCTAGCGAGTCAGCATATATATTTTTTGTTTTGACAAGCTAAATTTGTACATTTTTCGATAGAAAAATTTCTCCGGCGAAGCCGGATATCTCCATACAATTCTGGCTTGCTATCGCTCGCCAGGAAGAAATTGACACCTGGATGAGGATAAACGTCTTAAAACAGCAGGCTGAATGGGGCCGAATGGATACAAGCCAAAGAGAGAGGGAGAGAAAGAGAAAAAAGCAAGGTGACCCCCACCCCTTCACCCAATGCTAAGGAGTGTGTACCACGGTGTCCTTAGCTACGTTGAAGGGGGGATGGTTCATTTTTTGGCCGATTTGTGCATGTATTAATTATTTTTCTAGTTTCCTCCCTAGACTTCCATCAATAAAAAAAAAAGAAAAAAAAGAAAACAAAAATTAGATCCACCTTCTAGGTTACTTTGTACATTTTTCGGTAGCCTTGTCCATTTCCTTGTCATTCAGGTGTGACTTGAACCTCATGACTAGGAGACAAGTGGCTTAATTCTCCACTTTTGGTAATGCACAATATTGACGAAAATTAGGGGACGGTGTGAAACAGGGTCTGGCAAAATATTATACTGATCCAACTGTTTATTAGGTGCAGGGCGGGCCAGTCATCCCAGTTTTACTCCATTAGCTTGGAGATTTTAAGACTTTTCAACTCATTAGTCTATCTATCTATCTATTGCCTGACGCCGTGATCCCCGAAGGGGTGGCCACGAACGAACCGCCCCCATGCACCTCTGTCCCCAGTCAGTCGACGCCCCTCCCCCCAACCAGCACCGCCTTCGTTCATGTACTTCCTCACTCCATCCTTCCACCTCTCATTCGGTCTACCTCTCCCTCTCTGTCCCTCCACCTCACTCTCGTACACCCTCTTAGTCATTCTCTCGCTTTCCATACGTTCCATATGGCCGAGCCATCTCAAGTTGTTACTTTCAACACTTTCCAGCACATCTACCTCCACACCACACCTCCTTCTTACTTCCTCATTAGTCTGTCTATCCCTCCATGTAACTCCATGTAACTCATTAGTTTGGCGACTAAATGAAGGTGCAACCCAATAAGGTGTCGATGTTTCCTGGGCGAGCGATAGCGAGCCTTCAATTTGGGAGAAAGCGGCCTTTGGCCGGGACATTTGTCTACCGAAAAATGTACACATTTAGCTTGAAGGGGGTCTGGGGGACGATATTTTTTAGTTTGAAGGGGGTCTGGAGAGGCGTATTTTTTAAGTCTAGGGGGTAAACTAAGAATACATTGTTCGAAAATGGCAAACACAATTAAAACCCTCAACAATTAAACAAAATACCAAAATAACCCCCAAGACGTTGCACCAGATAGTGTTATTAACCCTCTCAAGATCCGATACCGCATTTCTTTCCTGTTTTCTGGCTAATATAAGACGATTCTGTAGAGATATATGTGGAAGTCAGAGGGTTAATTGAGCCAGTCGTTACCCATATAATTCCCACCGATGCTTCCTAAATGTCAATAAAATCGTGTAATTGTAGCCAGAATAAACTGCCAAATGCGTCATAATCGTCAAAGGGTTAACCCCTTCTGTACCGGCGACGTTTTTTTTATTATTATCTAGCTATGTTTAGACGATTTTATGTAGCTTAGGAAGGATCTGTGGTAGTAAAAGGGGTTCAGTGAGATAGTTCGAAGCTTGTTGATGACCGGGGGCCCTTTTTAAACTGAATAAAATCGTCTAATAGTAGCCAGAATACAGTTTAAAAGACGTCACTGCACAGAAAATAGAAACAGTGGGGGAAGCCAGGTAAATGAAACAGGAGTTCCAGCAACTCATATGTGTCTACCCAAGAGTACTATAGGCTATTCACTGTAAGTAGGCGAGAAATCGTGACCTTTATCCTCTGTAACTCAAAAAGGGCTGGAGCAAATGAGCTATATATTTCCACATTTATTCCTTGACTGACTCTTCCCAAATGGTAGAAATATTAACCCTGTTCTATTGGTGCGTACAATCTCCCCAACCCAACTATCCCATCTAAATCGCCTGGCAGCTTTAACCCGGTATCACACGAGAGCTTTTATAGTCCACATTCGATGATCACCATTTTTCTGGCAACAGTTCTGGAATATTTTGCCCTGGTATCGGAAACTAGACTGATAGGTTGATGAATTTAGATGACCGAAATATTATAAATGTGGAACTCCTAAGCTGCCAGACCAGTGTTGAGGGTAAAAAAGCGCTCGTGTGATACCGGCTTTATAGTGAGCGTGGTACCGACTTATAGCCAATATATAGCCTATAGCACAGTACAGTACAGTACCATTATTATATGGCTTAAGGGAAGATTTCCACTTGAGGGACTTTTTTTCTTGACCCCTTTCTCCCTCATGTCTAGCCCCATTGCTTTTGAGATTTGAAGACGTTTGCCCCATTAGTTTGGCGATTTTATGAACTTTCGCCCCATTTATGTCACTTTTAAGACCTTTCGTTCCATTTAGGTGTCGATATTTTCCTGGCGAGCGATAGCGAGCCTGTAATTTAAGAGCAACCGGCCTTCGGCCGGGGGTCAAGGGGGTGAAATTTTAAGATTGCTGGAGGAGTTGGAAACAAACTAAAAACCTCCCCTTAATTAACCCCTTCACCACCATGACGTAATGTTCACCCTAGTTCTGGTTACCATTAGACCCATTCGCTGTAGTTTATTATTATTAGCTACCCCTCTAGGACTCAAAGGGGTAAAGTACATACATAAGCTCTCAATAATACATACACACATACCTTCTTAATGACACTACAGTAGGTCCTCCTCAAACTGCATAACCATTTTAATGACACATAGGTCCTCCTCCTCAAACTGCATAACCATTTTAATGACACATAGGTCCTCCTCCTCAAACTGCATAACCATCTTAATGACACATAGGTCCTCCTCCTCAAACTGCATAACCATCTAATGACACATAGGTCCTCCTCCTCAAACTGCATAACCATCTTAATGACACATAGGTCCTCCTCCTCAAACTGCATAACCATCTTAATGACACATAGGTCCTCCTCCTCAAACTGCATAACCATCTTAATGACACATAGGTCCTCCTCCTCAAACTGCATAACCATCTTAATGACACATAGGTCCTCCTCCTCAAACTGCATAACCATCTTAATGACACATAGGTCCTCCTCCTCAAACTGCATAACCATCTTAATGACACATAGGTCCTCCTCCTCAAACTGCATAACCATCTTAATGACACATAGGTCCTCCTCCTCAAACACTGCAAAACCATCTTAATGACACATAGGTGCTGGTGCTGAAACTGCAAAAGCATCTTAAAGTCAGATAGGTCGTCCTGCTCAAACTGCATAACCATCTTAATGACACATAGGTCCTCCTCCTCAAACGCATAACATCTTAATGACACATAGGTCCTCCTCCTCAAACTGCATAACCATCTTAATGACACATAGGTCCTCCTCCTCAAACTGCATAACCATCTTAATGACACATGGTTATGCAGTTTAAGGTCCTCCTTCTCAAACTGCATAACCATCTTAATGACACATAGGTCCTCCTCAAACTGCATAACCATCTTAATGACACATAGGTCCTCCTCAAACTGCATAACCATCTTCTAATTATAGCCAGAATCAAAGGTCAAACAGGTGTCATGGTGCTGAAGGGGTTAAGGGGGGGGGGAGGGGACAGTGGTTAAGGGGGGGGGGGGGCCAGTGGTTACTTTTTAGTCTATTTTTGTATTCATTCATATATTTGTGTAGTGTCCTCGCTAGCCCTCCATTAAGCTTTAAAAAAAACCCCGATAATTTGTACATTTTTCGATAGAAAAAATGTCCCGGCCGAAAGGCCGGATCTTCTTAAAATACAGGCTCGCTATCGCTCGCCAGGAA
>CM064490.1:7054544-7103509 GCA_032716605.1 Paralithodes platypus | reverse complement strand
CAAGTTATAAACTGAAACCTGCATCACCCGCTACCAGTGCTGTGTCACCCATTCGCAATACCCTCACTGGCACAACAACTCGTAAGATGCAAGCTGTGTCATCCATCAGCATGCTAACAGGCTCCAATAACAACGAATCCATTGTCTCCATTGATGCAGACGGACTGATGTACGAGTCACCAGATCGCTCAATGTTTGACTCTTTATCTTCAAGCAGCCCTTTGAGATTCCCAATACCACTGCTGATGGCTAGGAATAGGAATGTGTTGCCTCTCCCGGCAAGCCATGATGGCTACCAAGATTCATGGGTACTATTGGGTCCTGAGTAATTTTGTGGACCCTTGCAAGAGGGAGTGATCTATCTATCTATTGCCTGACGCCGTGATCCCCGAAGGGGTGGCCACGAACGAACCGCCCCCATGCACCTCTGTCCCCAGTCAGTCGACACCCCTCCTCCCAACCAGCACCGCCTTCATTCATGTACTTCCTCACTCCATCCTTCCACCTCTCATTCGGTCTACCTCTCCCTCTCTGTCCCTCCACCTCGCTCTCGTACACCCTCTTAGTCATTCTCTCGCTTTCCATACGTTCCATATGGCCGAACCATCTCAAGTTGTTCCTTTTCACACTTTCCAGCACATCTACCTCCACACCACACCTCCTTCTTACTTCCTCATTGGTCTGTCTATCCCTCCATGTAACTCCGCACGCACTCCTTAAAGTAATTCATTTCCACTGCTCTCACTCTTGGTCTGAGTCTCTCAACCAACGTCCATGCTTCGCTTCCGTAAGTCAGTGTCGGGATTACCACACTGTCATGCAAGGACTTCTTCACTTCCATACTGACCACCCTATTTCTTGTTACTGCTTTTAGCGTTCCTACAACCCTCTTCCCCTGTTGTACCCTCTCCCGCACTTCTTCATCCATAGTCCCATCTTTACTCAACACACTGCCCAGATACTTAAAAGAGTTGACGAGCTCCATAGCCTGACCGTTCAGCTTCACCTCACACTCTGTGACTTCACCCCTTTCGAAGACCATAACCTTGCTCTTCCCCGCATTTACCTTCAAATTCCGTTTTTCGCACACTGTTCCAAACTAATTTACCAGACCCTGCAACTCCCATTCATTATCACTCATCAGAACTGTATCATCCGCACACAGCAGTATAGGTAGCTTCCACTCAATTCCCTCCCTTTTCAGCGATACACCAACATCCACTGCTCTTGATAGTATTTCTTTCATGACTCCATCCATATATACAGTAAACAACCACGGGGACATCACACACCCCTGTTTCAAACCGACATTCAGGTCAAAGAACTCGCTCTGCTCACTCTCCACACGTACTGCCGCCTTTGCACCCTCATACATGCTCTTCACTGCTTTCAGCAACTTGCCCTCTACTCCGTATATTCTAAGTACTTTCCACAAACCTTCTCTATCCACTCTGTCATGGCCTTCTCCAAGTCCATAAAGGCAACATACACCTTTTGTTTCTTCTCCAGATACTTCTGCACAACACAATTCAGGGTAAAAATCTGATCTACACATCTTCTTCCCTTCCTAAAACCTCCTTGCTCGTCGCCTATCCATTTCTCCGTTATCACTCTCACAATCACTACCCTACTGTATACCTTCCCTACTACGCTTAGAAGACATATTCCTCGGTGGTTACCACACACTCCTCTTTCCCCTTTGCCCTTATATAGGGGGACTATTATGCCAGTCTTCCAGTCATCGGGTGCACTCCCCTTCTCCCATGCTAGTTTGCACATTTTCCATACCCATTCTATCACTATCTCACCACCATACCTCAACATTTCCCCACACACTCCATCTGTTCCTGGTGCTTTCCCCAACTTCACTCTTTTCATGGCTTCCCACACTTCTGACCTCCTGATCCCCACCTCCTCCTCCACTACTTCTCTTCTTCTCCCTCCCATACCATATCCAGCTATGTTTGCTGGCTCTTCATTCCTTACATTTAGCAACTCACTGAAGTACTCCCTCCATCTTTCGACTCTCTCTTGCTTCTCGGCTAGCATTCTCCCATTCTTATCTTTCACACCCTTACTGTTTCCCTTGCTACCTTCCCTAACTTTCTTGACTTCTTTCCAGAACAGTTTCTTACTCTCCCTCCATTTTACAGTCAGATTCCTTCCAAATTCCTCATCTACTCTTCTCTTACTTTCCTTCACTACTCTCTTCACCACCCTCTTACTCTCCATGTACCTCGCTCGTTTCTGTCTCTCGAAATCTTCATTCCCTCTACTACCCAACCACTCTCTATATGCTTTCTTCTTTTCTTCCACAGCTATTCTTACCTCTTCTGTCTACCATGCTGTACCTTTCACTCTCCTCCCTCTTCTCCTCACTCCACACACCTCCTCACATGCTGCACAGATCTCATCCTTAAACACCTTGCTCATCTCCTCCACTTCCTCCATAACTTCCAGGTCGAACCCACCTAGTCGTCTTTCCACTGCTCTCCTGTACTCCTCCCTGGCTTCCTCCTCCTGCAACCTCTCCACCCTCCTCACCATTATTATGCAGTTACTCTTTTGGACCTCCAGCGATCAAAACCATCGCTAAGGCCCAGCACACATGTTTTTTTTGTTTTTTTTACCCTTATCAAAAAAAAAAAAAATTTATTATGGCGACAGTTACAAAGTGGTGTACAATCTTAGAGTTATTTACCCACTACTATTCGTGCGGTACACTCAGATACCATAGTCTCTAGCCCACTTCTATGAATTCTTGGACCCCCTTATGTTTTTCTGTATGCAATTATATCTATTAGTATTAATTTTTGGATAGAACTTGCTTTACCAAAAATAGTATATATAGTTGTGTGTACTTGATTTACAGACAATTATATTCATAGCTTGGTTTCCAGAGATACTTCCAGAGTTACAAATAGGGGTTAAGGGGAGGTTTTTAGTGTGTTTCCTAGCCTTCCATCAAGCTTGAAATTACACCCCCTTGACCCCCTTTCAAGATAAATTTGTACATTTTTCGGTAGAAAAATGCCTCTTAAATTACAGGCTCGCTATCGCTCACCAGGAAAAAATCGACACCTAAATGGGACGAAAGGTCTTAAAAGTGACATATATGGGGTGAAACTTCTTAAAATCGCCAAACTAATGGGGCGAACGTCTTAAAACTTCAAAAGCAATGGGGCTAAACGTAAGGGAGAAAGGGGTAAAGAAAAAAATCCCTCCAGTGGAAATCTCTCCTTAAGTTCACGAATGTGTATGAGTGGGCTAGAGAGACTATGGTAACCGAGTGTACACCCCGTTTGTGGAGAGGTGTACAGCCAAACAACACCCCTCCTCTCCTGCCCGGCCACCACAGGAACTAAGGGAGCCCACCTCGCTTTGGTTTTTTCGCTTTCTCTCGCTCTCTCTTTGGTTTGTATCCCTTCGGCCCCATTCAGCCTACTGTTTTAAGACTTTTACCCCCATCCAGGTGTCAATATTATTCCTGGCGAGCAATAGCGAGCCAGCATACATATATTTTATTTTGACAGCAAGCTAAATTTGTACATTTTTCGATAGAAAACTTTCTCCAGCGAAGCCGGATTTCTCCATACAATGCTGGCTCGCTATCGCTCGCCAGGAAGAAATCGACACCTGGATGGGGATAAACGTCTTAAAGCAGTTGGCTGAATGGGGCCGAATGGATACAAGCCAGAGAAAGAGAGAAATAGAGGGAAAGATAAAAAAGAAAAAAAAAAAGTGACCCCCCTTAAGGAGGAGCCGATGACTTTCCTTTATTTGCTGGACTCTGGGTTTTTGCGTGAAGTAATGAGGGGTGATCTGCATCTAATTAGCATGGTAACGAGGCAGTTGGAGGCCAGCCTGCATTAGCCTCCACTTAGCTCGTTAAAACCCAGGTCCTTCCCAGCCAGCGCCCTTTATTTGCCTCAGAGCCATTTAACGGGAGAATTCCACTCGAGGGATTTTTTTTCCTGGACTCCTTTCTCCCTCATGTTTAGCCTCATTGTTTTTTTCTAATTTTAAGACGTTGGCCCCATTATTTTGACGATTTTAAGAACTTTCAACCCATTTCTGTCAATTTTAAGACCTTTCGTGCCATTTAGGTGTCGATTTTATCCTGGCGAGCGATAGCGAGCCTGTAATTTAAGAGGAACCGGCTTTCAGCCGGAACATTTTTCTACCAAAAAATGTACAAATTTATCTAGAAAGGGGCTCAAGGGGGTGTAATCTTAAGCTTGAAGGATATCTAGGGACCAAACTAAAAACCTCCCCTTAACGGCCTCATTAAAAGCTCTTTCTTTTTCTTTTACAAGCGGCGAGGTCCAGGAACGGAGACTTCTGTGGGGACACTGCACCAACTTTTCTTTCATAATGTATAACTAAAGGTGTACTATTTTAGATGTCCTTCAAGTGTTTTACTTAAGGGGAGATCTCCACTTGAGGGATTTTTTTCTTGACTCCTTTCTCCCTCATGTTTAGCCCCATTGCTTTTGATATTATAAAACGTTTGCCCCATTAGTTTAGCGATTTTAAGAACTTTCACCCCATATTAAAACCTTTCATGCCATTCAGGTGTCGATTTTATCCTGGCGAGCGATAGCGAGCCTGTAATTTAATAGGAACCGGCCTTCGGCCGGGACATTTTTCTACCGAAAAATGTACAAATTTATCTTGAAAGGGACTCAAGGGGGTGTAATTTTAAGCTTGATGGAGGTCTAGGGAATAAACTAAATACCTCCCCTTAAAGCCGGTATCACTCGAGAGCTTTTATAGTCAACATTCGATGATCAAAATTTTTCTGGCAACATTTTGGAATATTTTGCACTGCTATCGGAAACTAGATTGTTGGTAGATGAGTTTAGGTAACATACATATTGTAAATGTTGACCTCCTGAGCTGCCAGACCAGTGTTGAGGTTAAATGTTGAGGGAAAAAGCGCTCGTGTGATACCGGCTTTAGCAAGGATAGCAGCTCTGAGGCAGGAAACTTTGATTACTCTATGTGTGATAACTTCGATTACTCTATGTGTGATAACTTCGATTACTCTATGTGTGATTACTTCGATTACTCTGTGTGATAACTTCGATTACTCTATGTGTGATAACTTCGATTACTCTATGTGTGATAACTTCGATTACTCTGTGTGATAACTTCGATTACTCTATGTGTGATAACTTCGATTACTCTATGTGTGATAACTTCGATTACTCTATGTGTGATAACTTCGATTACTCTATGTGTGATAACTTCGATTACTCTATGTGTGATAACTTCGATTACTCTATGTGTGATAACTTCGATTTCTCTATGTGTGATAACTTCGATTACTCTATGTGTGATAACTTCGATTACTCTATGTGTGATAACTTCGATTACTCTATGTGTGATAACTTCGATTACTCTATGTGTGATAACTTCGATTACTCTGTGTGATAACTTCGATTACTCTATGTGTGATAACTTCGATTACTCTGTGTGATAACTTCGATTACTCTATGTGTGATAACTTCGATTACTCTGTGTGATAACTTCGATTACTCTATGTGTGATAACTTCGATTACTCTGTGTGATAACTTTGATCACAGTCACTTTTCCCACGTTCTGAGTTCGACACCTGATATAACCAATAATAGCCTTAAGGGGAGATTTCCACTTGAGGGATTTTTTTCTTTACCCCTTTCTCCCTCATGTTTAGCCCCATTCCGTTTGAGATTTTAAGACGTTCGCCGCATTAGTTTGGCGATTTTAAGAACTTTCACCCCATTTATGTCACTTTTAAGACCTTGCGTGCCATTTAGGTGTTGATTTTTTCCTGGCGAGCGATAGCGAGCCTGTAATTTAAGAGGAACAGGCCTTCGGCCTGGAAATTTTTCTACCGAAAAATGTACAAATTTATCTTGAAATGGGGTCAAGGGGGTGTAATTTCAAGCTTGATGGAAGTCTAGGAAAAACACTAAAAACCTCCCCTTAACCCCTTCCGTACCGGCAACGTGCTTGTAACTTTATTCTGGCTACTATTAGACGATTTTATTCGGTTTCAAAAGGGCCTCTAGCAATTAAAAGGCATCAAACTATCCCACTTCACCCATTTTACTACCACAGATCCTTCTTAAACGGCACAAAATCGTCTAAATATAGCTAGAATAAAATTAATAAGACGTCGAGGTACAGAAGGGGTTAAACCTAATTAACATAAATTTACATAAAAATGTGTGTAAAATATACTTGTACCTCAAAACATGGCCTCCACTACAAAGACATTAACTCCTTCACCACCGTTACGTAAATTTTCATTATGTGCAACTCTCCAACCCAAGAGTGAAACGCTATTCTCAGACTTTCTTCTATTCAACTGCTGAGCTCTGGAACTCTCTCCCAGAATCAGTCTTTCCCTTTTCCTATGACTTAAATTGCTTCAAACTCCGTGTGTTCAGGAATTTTAGCTCGAACGTCCCTTGATTTCGGCCCTGTCACTCTTTGAAATTTGGGGGAGGCACTCGCTGCAGGCAGTTATGCCTTTTGTCTCCCTCATTCACATAAAACAAAAAATCTGGTTAACATTAGACGATTTTCTCTAGTTTATTATGTACAGTCGCGCTAATAAGTCATGTCTCCGCACCATGTATGTTTTGATCAATAATTGGTATCAGCAATGTCTAAGACTCTAAGCTTAATTTCTTCATATCGAGTGAAATATACTACCACGTTCCTACACATACCCACCCTATTCAACATCTGACAGACATTAATACAGCACAGAGAAAGCCAAACATAATGACAGCTGGGACATGGCTTATTAGCGCGATTGTACAGTCGCGCTAATAAGTCAAGGCCCAGCTGTCATTACGTTTGGCTTGCTCTGTGCTGTATTAATGTCTGTCAGATGTTGAATAGGGAGGGTACGTGTAGGAACATGTTTTGTATATTTCACTCGATATGAAGAAATGAAGCTTAGATATGGCTGATACCAATTATGGATCAAAACATACTTGGTGCCGATACATGACTTATTAGCGCGACTGTACCTCTATGACTCAAAGGGGTAAATACGACCTCAATGAACCCTCTGAATAACATAGGTCCTTTGGAAATGGCTTGATATCGTCTAACTTTAGCCAAAATGAAAGGTAAAAATACGTCATGGTGCTGAAAGGGTTAAGGGGAGGCAGACCGTGTGTTTGGTCTATTAATTAATGTATTCATATATATTTTTGTTAGTTTCCTCCCTAGACCTTCATCAAGCTTAGAAAAACACACCCTAGACCCTCCTTCAAGATAAATTTGTACATTTTTCGGTAGAAAAATTTCCCGGCCGAAGGCCGGGACCTCTTAAAATTGCAGGCTCGCTATCGCTCGCCAGGAAATAATCGATACCTAAATGGCTTGAAAGGTCTTAACATTGACAAGGAAATGGGGCGAAAGGTGGTAAAATCGCCAAACTAATGGGCCGAACGTCTTATAATCTCAAAACTAGTGGGGCTAAAAATGAGGGAGAAAAGGGTCTAGAAAAACGGTCTGCCTCCCCTTAAGTTGTCTGAACTCCCTCCCTCTACACACACAGCCGAGATCCAGGGGAGGGGGGGGTGAATATATAATACTTTTGGGGGGGGGGGGGGTGAATATATAATACTCTTGGGGGGGGGGGGGGGTCAGTAATTAACCCTTGCTTTACCGGCCACGTGTTATTAATTTTATGCTTGTTATAGACGATTTAGTTCCGCTTAACACTATCTGGTGCAACGACGTCTCGGGGGTTATTATGGTATTGTGTTTAATTATTATTGTGGGGTTTTATTTGTTTTTTAGTCATTTTCGTACAATGTGTTTTTAGTTTACCCGCTAGACTTGGACAAACGCCTCTCCAAACCCCCTTCAAACTAAGAAAAGGTCCCCCAGACCCCCCTTTAAGCTAAATGTGTACATTTTTCGGTAGAAAAATTTCCCGGCCAAAGGCCGGTTTCTCCCAAATTGCGGGCTCGCTATCGCTCGCCCAGGAATAATCGACACCTTATTGGTTGAAGCATCATATAATCGCCAAACTAATGCGATGAAACGTCTTAAAATCTCCAAGCTAATGGAGTAAAACTGGGAGTCCAAAGTGGCCCGCCCTGCACCTAGAAGGATCGGAGGTAGTCAAAATGGTTCAGTGAGCCAATTCGAAGCCTGTTATTGCTGGAGTCTCTTTGGAAACTGAATACAATCATCTAATAGCAGCCAGAAAAAAGTTAAAAGGACGTCACCGGTACAGAAGGGGTTAAGGGGGGGGTTGTATTTATTGGTTGATATGTCTGTGTATTTATTGGTTGATATGTCTGTGTATTTATTGGTTGATATGTCTGTGTATTTATTGGTTGATATGTCTGTGTATTTATTGGTTGATATGTCTGTGTATTTATTGGTTGATATGTCTGTGTATTTATTGGTTGATATGTCTGTGTATTTATTGGTTGATATGTCTGTGTATTAATTATTGTCTTTAGTTTCCTCCCGAGATCTCCATCAAGCTTAAAATAAACATCCCAAGAGCCCTCTTCTAGATCAATTTGTACATTTTTCGTTCGAAAAATGTCCTGGACGTAGGCTAATTCCTCCTAAATGACAGGTTCGCTATCGCTCGCCAGGAAATATTTGACACCTAAGTGGCACGAAAGGTCTTAATGACAAAGAAAAGGGGCGAAAGATAAAGTCGCCAAACTAATGGGGCGAACGTCTTAAAATCTTAAAAGTAATGGGGCAAAGCATGAGGGAGGAAGGGGGGGGAGTCGGACAAATACAACCATTCCCCTTAAAATCCCCAAATAAGGTAAACAACATGGCCGCCACAGCCAAGCCAGTAAGTTGTCTGGAAGCCCCCAACACACAGCCGAGAGAACAAAATAAGCTTGGGCGGGGGGGGGGATATAAGAAACCCGGGAGTGCTTGGGATAAACGGTGAAGAGGCTGTTTGCTGAGTGGTCATTGGGGCATTTTTGTGTATCTATCTATCTATCTAATCTATCTATCTATCTATCTATTTATCTCTCTCTCTCTCTCTATATATATATATATATATATATATATATATTAGGGGAGGTGTGGTGGAGTGGTCATGCCACTGGATTGGTAATCCAATGGACCCGGGTTCAAATCCCGATATGTCAATGGGAGGATATTATTGGGATGGAATTTGTGCTGTACCTAGTATCAGTGCATTACCACAAAGCCCACCGAAATGTCAAAAAAATACCCTCATTGTTCCCTGATTAAACAGCACTGTATGAATATTCCCATATTCAAAATATGTTACAGGGGGACAATGCCTAGTGAGTTCGCTGCTCAATACGTGGCGTTCTGAGAGTGAGGGTCTGAGTCTGGAGGGTGAGACGGTGAAGCACTTGAACGAAGCAACCAGCCGCTTCAGAGATGGAGCTGCTTCGAGCCATGAATGGATGCTTCACATGTCTCACTCCCCAGACTGGAACAAGACCTCACGGGCTTCACCGTGTTGAGCGGTGGAATGTAGAGGCTCTCAGCCTATACCCGAGAGGGAGTAGTTGGAATATAGAAAAAAGAAAAAAAAAATATATATACTGTATTTGGGTGGGTGTTTCTGGGTGTGTGTGGGTATGTGTGTGTGTGGGTGTGCCTGTGTGGGTGGGTGTGTTTGTGTGGGTTGGTGGGTCTGGGTGTGTGTTTTTACCTATTTGTTTACCTATTTGTAGTATACAGGAGTTGAGCTTTTTAGGCTCGTATTGTCCCGCTTCCTGAGTTACAATTATCTAACTTTGCCTTAAAAATATGAATGTTTTTGGCACACACCACTTCCTCTTCTAACTGATTCCATTTACTTATACTTCTGTAAGGGAAACTATACTTTCTCACATCTCCTTTACATCTTCCTTTCATTAGCTTATATCTATGCCCCCTAGTTCTACCATTATCTTTCACAATATAACCCTTCTTGTCCACCTTTTCGAGTCCTCTCACACATTTGTACATCATAATCATATCGCCTCTCTCCCTCCTATCCATTAGAGATGGTAAATCTAATTTCTTTAATCTCTCCTCATATGGTAATTCTCTCAGTTCTGGTATCATCCTAGTTGCAGCTCTCTGAACCTTCTCCAGCTTCTTTATATGCTTTTTTAGATGTGGTGCCCACACCACTGCCGCATACTCCAGTCTTGGTCTCACCAATGTTTTTATTATTTTCTCCAGCATCTCCTCGTTTATATAGTTAAAGGCTATTTTTATTCTGTTTAACAGTCCATATGTTTCTCCCACTATCTTATTAATATGATTCTCAGGTGAAAGATCACCCCTAACAGTTATCCCTAAGTCCTTTTCTTTCTCTGATAGGTTAATAGTGTTTTCTCCTAACTTATATTCCATATGAGGCCTTTATGGACTTGGAGAAGGCCTATGACAGAGTGGATAGAGAAGGTTTGTGGAAAGTACTTAGAATATACGGAGTAGAGGGCAAGTTGCTGAAAGCAGTGAAGAGCATGTATGAGGGTGCATTTCACCTATTTCTGGCTATTATTAGACAATGTTATTCATATTAGGAAGGATACTTGAAAGTCAGATGCTTACTTGAGGTAGTATGTATCCTTATAATTCCCTCAGATCCTTCCCTAATTATATATAATCGTATATTGATAGCCAGAATATACTGTTGAAATGTGTCATAATCTTCAAAGTGTTAATATCAGTAATACTTGTTATATATATATATCAGCTATTTCTCTTGTCCGTGGAAAGCGAAGGCGAATAAGGAAGAGAAACACCAGGAGGTGGTGGAAGAGCACGTTCATCTTGTCCATATTTATTACGTTTCAGAGACACACTTACTCCATCATCAGGTAAATCTAAAAGTAACAGATTCACACACTTGTAGGCTTTATGAAATTATTGTAATTCACTATGATAATAGTGTTTTCTTACAAGTGTGTGTATCTGTTATTTTTTAGGGGAGGGAAAATATCTACACCTAAGTAGCACGAAAGGTCTAAATATTGACGAAGAAATGGGGCGAAAGGTCTTAAAATCGACTAACTAATTGGGCAAACATCTTAGCATCTGAAAACTAATGGGGCTAAACGTGAGGGAGAAAGTGATCCAGAAAAGCGGCCCATCTCCCCTTAACTTGGTTGTGCATCTCTCCCTCTAGTGACCTCCCCTTGACCTAAAGAAATATTGAAGGCAACCTTTGCATTCAGTAACTTTGGAACCTTTGCCGGATGTGGACTTCCGGTTGGGACGAAGCGGTGTTTTTAGTTGGGTATGTATGCTCTTCTTTAGCGGTGAGAGAGAGAGAGAGAGAGAAAGATGGATGAATTGATGGTTGCCGTCAGCATTGAAATCTTCATGGTACAACAAACTATATATATATATATATATATATATATATATATATATATATATATATATATATATATATATATAGTATAGGAATTAACCATTGAATATTAAGTATATTAACTATAAAATAGGAAATTATATCTATCACTGAAAAGTAATTTAAAGCCTAAGCAATGCCTACCAAGAATTAACTCCATTAACTCAAGGCCAATATTAGAAAGAATGCTTATGGTGCAGAGAGCAGGGAGGGAGTAAGTTCTAGTTTCGTGATGAACTTATTACTTCTGAGGATGATGATGATTTGATTGAAGCAACCAGGTGCTGCAGGGGCCTTTTGCCTTTGGCGAGCCCATCAGTGCACCACTCCTTGCCTGCTCTCGGCCGCCGTGGGGGATGCTGGGTCACGTGAGCGGCTCCCTTCACCCTTTCTTCCCTTTGTTCGTGACCCAGGCGCTTCACGTGTACTTTACCTAGGATAGAGGAAGGCTAGTGGGACATCATCATCACTACTTTCCTCTTCACTTATGATAGAAAAACGTACTGGCGGTCGTTTTCCACCACGATTTCCCGACTTTCTGGGCTGATTTACAGGGCTTGGGTCGGTACTGGGGAGGATTGGAAGCTCAACGTATGTAAGATTTTCCACACCTGGTAGATATTCGTCAATAGAACTAGCACTAACCTCCTCTTCTTCACTAGAGGACACTATCCCAGTCGTGCTGAGTTCTGCGGCTTTTTCTAGCCCAAGGTACTTAAATTAATGGTGGCCGCGGCGAGACGTGATGCGTCACTCACGAGTGCTAGCTGATAATTGGCGAGGGAGGGAGACAGAGGCTTGGGGGAGGCTGGCTGTGCTTGGGCAATGTTGCCAACACTTAGCGCTAGGCTTATGCTACATATTAGCAGCACTTGCTCGTTATTGGCAGTGCTACACCGCTCGAAATATAGCAATGGCTTAGAGCTGTCGCTGGCACTGGCACGTCACTATTTTACTGACGGCTCTCAGCCGTTGCTGGGATTTAATGGGTTAAATACTACAATCAGCATATAAATGCATGAAGTAAAACCTCGAGCATACAGTTAATACCTACATATGAGCAATATAAGGATTCTAAATATTGGAATATATAATATTTCTTTAGTTTTCGTTTAGATTTGATTTACTTAAGCTTTCAATAAGTGATTCTCAATTTGTCTTGCTAAGTTTAATGGGTTTTTATTGCTTTTAGTCGGAGAGTAAAATAGCCTAACCGATCTGATTCATTCTTTGTTATACTGAAAGTGTTGTGGACATTTTTCTTTTCTTTTTTTGGCATGTAGATATTTTTTTGTTCTGCGTTCCAGAAGCAGGTAGTATTCATCTATGTTCTACTCTTATCAAGGGACTTAACCCGGCGAGCACGCGCAGGGTGTAGTGAACACCACACTTCTGGGTGGCAATATTAAGCTCCATTCCCGCCTATAATCATAATTTTATGATAAATATCGTTATTACTTATTCATATGCGCCTATTTTACATTTAATATGAAGATAGTAACATGTAACAACAATAAAACAAGTGGGAATAGTGTTTGGATGGTGAAAATCGCGAATTATTGCCAAGCGTTCATTCATGAGGTGAGAGACAGGGGAGGCCCACACCCTACTCTCTCGAAGCCTGGAGAGTGACTGAGGCCTCTCTCTCTCTCTCTCTCAAGCATAGACACACACAAGACCACAGCCTAGGATCGGTTTGGAGATGTTTACACGAAAATATACCAATGAATAAGGGAATAACAGGGAAAATAAGTGATAATTGAAGGGGCGGGAAGGGGGATGGGGAAAAGGGGGAAGGAGGGGATTTTGACAGATGTGGAGTAGTGATTGGAGGTATGGAGGGGAATTATCTCACTTAATAACCATTTCACTTGTTTTAAGTGCTACTGGGGCCTTTTAAAAGTTTTTTTTAGGCCTTACCTCTTAACCCTCTCACAACCATAGGACACAGAGGTTGCCAGATTAGCAATAAGAAATAGATTATTCTCAGTGTTATAAATACCTCTCCAAAATTAGTTTTCTGCCCACAGCTAACTCAAAGACAACTGCAGAGGTTGAAGTAAACAAACTAAAGGTTTATAGATACCACTGACGGTAACAAAGGCTTTAAAGTATCCCTAATAGGCTCAAAAATCACGTCTGGATGTGAGAGGGTTAAGAGGGTCCTCGCCCTTGCCCACCAAAACCTCTTAAGAATGTTCTCGCCGTTCCCGGGTTAAGGGACCCCAGCTCGCTTTTTTCTCTTTCTCTCCCTCTCTCTTTGGCTTGTATCCATTCGGCCCCATTCAGCCTACTGTTTTAACCCTTTCACGCATTTATGATGCAGAGGTTGCCAGATTAGCAATAAGAAATAGATTTCTCTCACTCTTATAATTACCGGTACCTCTCCACAGCTAACTCAAAGACAACTGCAGAGGTTGAAGTAACTAAACTATAGGTTTCTAAATACCCCTGATGGTAACAAAGGCTTTAAAGTATCCCTAATAGGCTCAAAATCGCGTCATATGTCGGAGAGGGTTAACCCTCTCCGACATGTGAGTGAGAGAACTCTATTTCTTATTGTTAATCTGGCAACCTCTGCGTCATATGTGCGTGAAAGGGTTAAGAAGTTTACCCCATCCAGGTGTCAATATTTTCCTAGCGAGCGGTAGCGAGCCAGCATATATATATTTGTGTTTTGCCAGCAAGCTAAATTTGTACATTTTTCGATAGAAAAATGTCTCCGGTGAAGCTGGATTTCTCCATACAATGCTGGCTCGCTATCGCTCGCCAGGAAGAAATCGACACCTGGATGGGGATAAACGTCTTAAGACAGTTGGCTGAATGGGGCCCAATGGATAAAGGGAGAGAAAGATAAAGCAAAAAAAAACGGTGACCCGAATACCTTGCTCTTGGTCGTCTAACAGAAAGAAAACGTAAAAAAAAAAAAAAAATTATAAACTTTCGACATTTTGATCTGTGGATTTCGGCGATACGGGAGAGCTGCAATAAACTCTTTTGTGGGTCGCGAGTCAGCAGGCGAGTATGGACCTTATTCCCAGGGGGTCGTAAGGGCTAGAGTGTCGCGGGGAGAGTTGTAGGGGAGCGGGCGTATCTATTGCAACCTACCTCGGAGTCCTCGTACAGTCGCGCTAATAAGTCATGTCCCAGCTGTCATTACGTTTGGCTTCCTCTGCCCTGTATTAATGTCTGTCAGATGTTGAATAGGGTGGGTAAGTGTAGGAACATGTTTGTATATTTCACTCGATATGAAAAAATTACGCTTAGATATTGCTGATACCAATTATTGATCAAAATATACTTGGTGCCGAGACATGACTTATTAGCGCGACTGTACACTCCCGGACAAAAATCGTGGCTTTATATTTGTCAAAGCTATGCCGAACTGAATCCAAACCTTCTCATTAAGGGGAGATATCCACTTGAGGGATTTTTTTCTTGACTCCTTTCTCCCTCATGTTTAGCCTCATTGTTTTCCTAATGTTAAGACGTTCGCCTCATTATTTTGAAAATTTTAAGAACTTTCAACCCATTTCTGTCAATTTTAAGACCTTTCGTGCCATTTAGGTGTCGATTTTATCCTGGCGAGCCATAGCGAGCCTGTAATTTAAGAGGTACCGGCTTTCAGCCGGGAAATTTTTCTACCGAAAAATGTACACATTTATCTTGAAAGTGGCTCAAGGGGGTGTAATCTTAAGCTTGAAGGATATCTAGGGAACAAACTAAAAACCTAACCCTTTCTGTACCAGTGACGTATTTTGTATTTGGTTTCAGCTACATTCATTGACTTTATTGATTTATATACATAATACACGTGAATATGTAGCCTACACTTTAGAACCTATTGATTTATATACATAATACACGTGAATATGTAGCCTACACTTTAGAACCTATTGATTTATATACATAATACACGTGAATATGTAGCCTAGACTTTAGAACCTATTGATTTATACATAATACACGTGAATATGTAGCCTAGACTTTAGAACCTATTGATTTATATACATAATACACGTGAATATGTAGCCTACACTTTAGAACCTATTGATTTATATACATAATACACGTGAATATGTAGCCTACACTTTAGAACCTATTGATTTATATACATAATACACGTGAATATGTAGCCTACACTTTAGAACCTATTGATTTATATACATAATACACGTGAATATGTAGCCTACACTTTAGAACTTATTGATTTATACATACATAATACACGTGAATATGTAGCTACACTTTAGAACCTATTGATTTATACATACATAATACACGTGAATATGTAGCCTACACTTTAGAACCTATTTCGTGCCCTTAAGGGGAGGTTTTTAGTTTGTTTCCTACTCCTCCAGCAATCTTAAAATCTCACCCCCTTGACCCCCTTTCAAGATAAATTTGTACATTTTTCGGTAGAAAAATCTCCCGGCCAAAGGCCGGTTACTCTTAAATTGCAGGCTCGCTATTGCTCGCCAGGGAAAAATCGACACCTAAATGGGATGAAAGGTCTTAAAAGTGACATAAATTGGGTGAAAATTCTTAAAATCGACAAATTAATGGGGCGAACGTCTTAAAATCACAAAAGCAATGGGGATAAACATGAGGGAGATAGGGGTAAAGAAAAAAAATCCCTCAAGTGGAGATCTCCCCGGGGAGACTGAACCTCTGCTGAGCCCAGAAATCAAAATTTCAATTGTAATTGTTCTTGTTCTATAATGCTTCTTTCAACATAGGAGAATAGCATAGGAGGGAACAAAAAAACATATCGCATCCATAACCCCCCGGGCCGGGGTTCGCCCCCGACCTCCGAAAAACAAAAACAAAATCTTTCAGCCACCCATTTTTTTTTTTTTTTTGGGAGACGATAAATATGAAGGGTGCGCCTGGAAGTGTGGTGGGAGGGCTTGTGGCTTTGGCTCAGCTGCATGTCTGCCTGCCGAGATCGGAACCTCTCCGGGTGGTCGGGGGCCGGGGGAGTGCTGGAGCGACCTTGGTGACCCTGGTCTCTGGGTCTTCTCCTGGGTGACCTGGATGTGTGTGAGTTTGTGCTTTTTATCTGTGTTTATTTGTTGTTTTATGTTGTTTTTGTGTTTTCCCTGTTCTTGCTCTGTCTTGAGTCGACTACCCCCAAAATGGGGATTGGGCCTGAGCATATAGATAGATAGATAGATAGATAGTGTCTTTTGTCTAAAGGGCTTCTGTAAGCAATAGAAATGATCATATGAGGGCATAAACACCCATATGACATCCCTAGCACCCCCCTGGGGGGGGGGGGCCCCAATATCATGTATTTTGGTAACAAATGGTCTGAAATAATTCTGCCAAGCTTCCCCCTGACAAAAATTTTGTTTAGTTGGTCATGAATCTTAATCTTCTATGAGCGCGCCATGATAGAAAACGATTTCTAAGGAGGACTAACTATTCTATCTCTCCCTAAAAGGTTTTTGTCTGATGAAAATCTAAGATTTTCAGTGGCCAGCGATCATATATTGGCACTTAGAAGTGCATCTAATTTTTTTTGTATTGCTCAAATGCATTCCCCTTCTAAACACTATACATAGGGGTATATAGGAACGCCTGTACGTTTAAATAATTGCCGTTTTGCCGAAAATATCCGAGTTTTGACAATTTTGGAGTCAGAATCAGCTGTAGGCCTACCCCAAAAATAATTATATAATTTTTATTTTTCAGCACCTTCTATTATTCAATAGGGGTAAACGAAAGCGCTAAGTTGTAGGGGATGCTTGTAGGATACAAAAATTGTTTTCAAGCTATCGCAAACTGGATGTTGCCATTAATTCCTTACCTAGCATATATGTATTTCGGGGATGGGGGGGGGTCACCGGGTTTTTTTTCTATCTTTCTCTCCTTTTCTATCTTTCCCTGGCTTGTATCCATTCAGCCAACTGTTTTAAGACATTTATCTCCATCCAGGTGTTGATTTCTTCCTGGCGAGCGATAGCAAGCCAGCATTGTATGGAGAAATTCGGCTTCGCCGGAGACATTTTTCTATCGAAAAATGTACAAATTTAGCTTGCTGTCAAAACAAAAATATATATATGCTGGCTCGCTACCGCTCGCCAGGAAAATATTGACACCTGGATGGGGGTAAACGTCTTATAACAGTAGGCTGAATGGGGCCGAATGGATACAAGTCAAAGAGAGAGGGAGAGAAAGAGAAAAAAAGCGAGACGGGTTTTCTTAAGTAGTTCGAAAAGTCAGAATTAATAGGAATGTGTAACTTAAATGTGTGACTTAAATGTGTGACTTAAATGTGTGACTTAAATTATACTATCAACGACAAAAATTCGTCCCCCAAACTGCCACTGTGTTAAGGGAGCCCACCTCGTTTTTTATTCTCTTCCTCTCCCTCTCTCTTTGGCTTGTATCCATTCGGCCCCATTCAGCCTACTATTTTAAGACTTTTTACCCCCATCCAGGTGTCAATATTTTCCTGGCGAGCGGTAGCGAGCCAGCATATATATATATTTATTTTGACAGTAAGATAAATTTGTACATTTTTCAATAGAAAAATTTCTCCGGCGAAGCCGGATTTCTCCATACAATACTGGCTCGCTATGGCTCGACAGGAAGAAATGGACACCTGGATGGGGATAAACGTCTTTAAACAGTTGGCTGAATGGGGCCGAATGGAGACAAGCCAGGGAAAGAGAGAAAAGGAGAGAAAACAAAAAAAAAGTGACCCCCCCCTAAAAAGCCAGTGACCCCCCTTAAAGAGCCAGTGACCCCCCCTTAAAGAGCCAGTGACCCCCCCTTAAAGAGCCAGTGACCCCCCTTAAAGAGCCAGTGACCCCCCTTAAAGAGCCAGTGACCCCCCCTTAAAGAGCCAGTGACCCCCCCTTAAAGAGCCAGTGACTCCCCCTTAAAAATTGGCCAGAATATAATTATGAGCCAAAGTGTACAGTCATGTATAACAATTCGTGGACCCCCTATAATTTGTCTTTACGCAATTATAACTGTCTCGATTGATGTTTTGGATGGAACTGATTAAGCCGGTATCACACGAGAACATTTATAGTCAACATTCGATGATCAACATTTTCCTGGCAACATTTTTTGGCATTTTTTGTACCGGTGTCGGAAACTCTAGACTGATGGTAGATGAATTTAGATGACAGAAATAGTATAAATGTTGACCCCCATAAGCTGCCAGACCAGTGTTGAGGATTAAATGTTGAGGGAAAAAGCGCTCGTGTGATACCGGCTTTAACTTTTCATTAGATAGTATATATAGTTTTGTAGTTGTTGCATGGACAATCATATAGTTTTGTAGTTGTTGCATGGACAATCATATAGTTTTGTAGTTGCTGCATGGACAATCATATAGTTTTGTAGTTGTTGCATGGACAATCATATAGTTTTGTAGTTGTTGCATGGACAATCATAGTTTTGTAGTTGCTGCATGGACAATCATATAGTTTTGTAGTTGCTGCATGGACAATCATATAGTTTTGTAGTTGCTGCATGGACAATCATATAGTTTTGTAGTTGTTGCATGGACAATCATATAGTTTTGTAGTTGTTGCATGGACAATCATAGTTTTGTAGTTGCTGCATGGACAATCATATAGTTTTGTAGTTGTTGCATGGACAATCATATAGTTTTGTAGTTGCTGCATGGACAATCATATAGTTTTGTAGTTGTTGCATGGACAATCATATAGTTTTGTAGTTGTTGCATGGACAATCATAGTTTTGTAGTTGCTGCATGGACAATCATATAGTTTTGTAGTTGCTGCATGGACAATCATATAGTTTTGTAGTTGTTGCATGGACAATCATATAGTTTTGTAGTTGTTGCATGGACAATCATAGTTTTGTAGTTGCTGCATGGACAATCATATAGTTTTGTAGTTGTTGCATGGACAATCATATAGTTTTGTAGTTGTTGCATGGACAATCATATAGTATTGTAGTTGTTGCATGGACAATCATATAGTTTTGTAGTTGCTGCATGGACAATCATAGTTTTGTAGTTGTTGCATGGACAATCATATAGTTTTGTAGTTGTTGCATGGACAATCATAGTTTTGTAGTTGCTGCATGGACAATCATATAGTTTTGTAGTTGCTGCATGGACAATCATATAGTTTTGTAGTTGTTGCATGGACAATCATATAGTTTTGTAGTTGTTGCATGGACAATCATAGTTTTGTAGTTGCTGCATGGACAATCATATAGTTTTGTAGTTGTTGCATGGACAATCATATAGTTTTGTAGTTGCTGCATGGACAATCATATAGTATTGTAGTTGTTGCATGGACAATCATATAGTTTTGTAGTTGCTGCATGGACAATCATATAGTTTTGTAGTTGCTGCATGGACAATCATATAGTTTTGTAGTTGCTGCATGGACAATCATATAGTTTTGTAGTTGCTGCATGGACAATCATATAGTTTTGTAGTTGCTGCATGGACAATCATATAGTTTTGTAGTTGCTGCATGGACAATCATATAGTTTTGTAGTTGCTGCATGGACAATCATATGCGAGTTTCCAGAGATATTATACTTCCATAGTTAGAAATTGACCACTTGCGAGTTACAGGCTATAAGGAAGTTGGAGCCGTGAACATTTATATTTAGCAGAATTACCAGTTGTAGTAAAATTATAATCCCACCCTGTCAGATTGAACTTACTTTGAATTCATCAGTGACCTACATTATTATTGGGCCGGTTTTCTGGACCACTTTCTCTCTTATGTTTAGCCCCATTAGTTTTCAGATGTTAAGATGTTTGCCCCATTAGTTAGTCGATTTTAAGACGTTTCACCCCATTTCCTCGTCAAAGTTTAGACCTTTCATGTTATTGTCCAATTTTTCCCTGGCGAACGATAGTGAGCCTGTAATGTTGGCAGAAACGGCCTTCGGCCGGGAAATTTTTCTACCGAAAAATGTACAAATTTATCTAAAAGGGGGATCTAATGGATGTTTTTTTTTTAATTTGATGTAGGTCTCGGGAGGAAACTAGACACATAATGAATACATGCAAAATTCGACCAAAAAGTGAACCATCCCCCCTTAAAGTGAACTATCCCCCCTTAAAGTGAACTATCCCCCATTAAAGTGAACTGTCCCCCCTTAAAGTGAACCATCCCCCCTTAATACCGATGTTTACGGCTCCAACTTCCTTATAGCCTGAAACTCGCAAGTGGTCAATTGGCGAAGTCCACGAATTGTTATGAGTGACTGTAGGATAAGTCTGAAGTGGGTTGTGACAAATAAGGTTGAAGGGGAACACGGGACTCCACTTACCTCCCCAACAGTCCCATTGTGCCCTCGTCGATGGCTAACGTGTGCACCTCTCTCTCTCTCGCTCTCTCTTTCTTTCTCTCTCTCTCCCTCTCTCTCTCCCTCCCTCTCTCTCTTTGTCTTGTATCCATTCGGCCCCATTCAGCCTACTGTTTTAAGACGTTTACCCCCATCCAGGAGTCAATATTTCTGCTGGCGAGTGGTAGCGACCTAGCATATATATATTTTTGTTTTGACAGCAAGCTAAATTTGTACATTTTTCGATAGAAAAATTTCTCCGGCGAAGCCGGATTTCTCCACACAAGGCTGGCTTGCTATCGCTCGCCAGGAAGAAATCAACACCTGGATGGGGATAAACGTCTTAAAACAGTTGGCTGAATGGGGCCGAATGGATACAAGCCAGTGAAAGAGAAAAAAGAAGAGAAAGATAAAGAAAGCCAGTGACCACCCGTCGATGGCTAACGTTCACCTCTCTCTCTCTCTCTCTCTCTCTCTCTCTCTCTCTCTCTCTCTCTCTCATTGGCATTTCCTCCCTCTCCTCCCCCTTCACATATTTTTCCTCCACCACTTCTCACTTTTCTCGTTTTCTTTCGCCACGTCCCCGTTTTCTAAAAGTCCTTCTCTTTCTCTTTTGTCATACCTTTTGTTTTATTCTAGGGTTATTTTGGCTTGCGATTAGGACATGCACTATTAACCCTCTCCGACATATGACGCGATTTTGAGCCTATTGGGGATACTTTAAAGCCTTTGTTACCATCAGGGGTATTTAGAAACCTTTAGTTTAGTTACTTCAACCTCTGCAGTTGTCTTTGAGTTAGCTGTGGGCAGAAAACTAATTTTGGAGAGGTAATTATAAGAGTGAGAACTCTATTTCTTATTGCTAATCTGGCAACCCCTGCGTCATATGTGCGTGAAAGGGTTAATAACCCCTTCATTACCGATGACTTCCTTGGTTTATATTCTGGCTATTATGGGACTATTTTATTCAGTTTAAGAAGGCCCCCAGCCATTAATAGGCTTCGAACTATCTTAATTAACCCTTTCTACTAGCACCTATCCTTCTTAAGCTATACACAATCGTCAAAATAGAGCTAGAATGAATACAAAAGTGGTCGTCGGTACAGAAGGGGTTAATAGTAAATTGTGTGCTGTGTTGCTTGATGTTCTTCTGTTTTTATCTTTGTTTTTGGTGAATACAATATTGAATTTTTGATTTAGTTACTGACATACCAAGCCCACCAAAATCAAATATATATATAGGCCGACGAACAGATAAACAAAGTTGTGGAATGTGGACTCTCAACAAAATTTAGAGAGGGGAAAATACAATGTAGGTAATTACAAAAGTCGCACTTGTTCGCAAGGTAAGAGCAAAAGAAATCCAGTAATTGAGAAGTTGTAGTTCTGTAGAATATACTTGTAATTTACTTCTGTATACGACAGTGTCAGATAGAGAGAGAGGGCGTGAGAGGGAGTGGGAGTGGGAGTGGGAGAGAGGGAGAGGGATTGAGTGAGATAGTGAGTTCTAATATACGGTAGTTTGTGGCTTTACTCAAATATTGACATTAAATGTTTGCAAATATGTTGTGTTTTGATCATGTTGTTTTTCATGTGTTACAAACTTAACAGAAAACCATTATGCTATCATTATACTGATGAACAGATATATTTACCTTCAAACAAGTTGTTCCCTCCTTCCCCCGGCCCCTCCTTCCCCCGGCCCCTCCTTCCCCCGGCCCCTCCTTCCCCCGGCCCCACCTTCCCCCGGCCCCTCCTTCCCCCGGCCCCTCCTTCCCCCGGCCCCACCTTCCCCCGGCCCCTCCTTCCCCCGGCCCCACCTTCTCTCCCCCATCACCCTACGCCCACACAACCACACACCTCACAATACGCCATCTGTTGGTAGAAATAGGCACGTTTGTATACCTAACATTCTCGAGTCTATATATCAAGGGACTGGAGTTCTCGAAAAGAGGCTCCAGTCCTGACGTTCTTCTTGACTTACAGTGTGCTGGCTCAACCCTTTCGCGCACTGCAGAACGCAATTGTGTCCTTACATGGATACTTTAAACCTGTTTGACCATCAGGGGTGTTTAGAAACCTTTACTTTAATTACTTCAACCTCTGCAGTTGTCTTTAAGGGGAGATCTCCACTTGAGGGATTTTTTTCTTGACCCCTTTCTCCCTCATGTTTAGCCCCATTGTTTTTGAGATTTTAAGACGTTTGCCCCATTAGTTTAGCGATTTTAAGAACTTTCACCCCATATTATGACCTTTCGTGCCATTCAGGTGTCGATTTTATCCTGGCGAGCGATAGCGAGCCTGTAATTTAAGAGGAACCGGCCTTCGGCCGGGACATTTTTCTACCGAAAAATTTACAAATTTATCTTGAAAGGGACTCAAGGGGGTGTCATTTTAAGCTTGATGGAGGTCTAGCGGAACACACTAAGAGCCGTATTCTTAAACAATTCTTTCCCTTCGAAAATGAAAGGAAGGAATTTTCTTTCGATTTGGTATTCTTAAAAAATCCTTCCCTTTCCTTTCCCTTGGGAAGGGAAAATCTTTCCCTTAAACAGGGGAAAATATTGGAATTTGAAGGACTCACTAGGCAGGTCTTCAGTTTTCCCTTCGTCATTTTGTTCATAACATTCTTATATAATTGGAGTCAGTGTGACTAAATATTGGATTTGACCACTATGTAATTTTATTAACATGATATAATGCACGATATTGAAACTGATATTGAATAATGTTATTATAAGTTTTAGAAGACCACTGATCTCGGAGGCTCTGCGTGAATTCGCGTGCGGACGATTCGGGCAATTTCGGGCTGCCAGCTGATAGCCTATTCCTCATCTTATACATATTTTGATTATTATTGATTTTCATTGGTTTACTGATGTAGCCCTTTCAAAGCATCAATTTTGTGCACGGTGTGAATATATTTTGGCACGTGTTAATGCAATAAGTGTAAACATTACCAGGTTTTGAGGCTTGCCAGAGATACGCTATCAACAATTCCCAGTTACCAGTAATACCATACTTTACATAAATAAAAATAGCTAGGCATATACTGTAATATTAATATAAATTTGTGGGCTAACAGTAATAGTGGTTAATCATCTTATATACTAATTTAGCCTACCTTACCAGTACCATATATTGGGTTAGGCTAGGCGGCTAGGCCTAGGCTTTAGCCTACAGCCTACAGCAGGCTACATCATCATGTAAGCTAGCCTAGCCCAGGCTAATCTATTTTGCTTATGAATTTCATGACTCATACAGGATTGTAGGCCTATTTTTTTTTTTCTTAGGCTACATCCCCACTGAATAAACTAACCTAGGCTAGTCTCTGTCCCTCTAGGCTAGCTGATCATAATGTTCAAGCCAACATTTGTTAGATTTTGTCAGAATTGGCTCACCTCAGATAGGCTATCTGGATTTTAAAATGTGAATTTATTAGGCCTATGGGAAGGATGTAGTATTTGGACATACTATATGGCGCCTGCCTTGGTTTACACTACGCGGAACGGCGGCAGCAGTGAACGCTCGCGATCATGTTCCAGTCTATTTTGACTGCCGCAGGATTCAATAATAGGTTGACGGGGTCCTCACCCCCCCCCCCCCCATTACATGTTGTTATCATCATAATAATCACTCGCAGAGGGATGATTTCAGAAAAAAGTGGCAAAATCTGACGCATAGAGCGTGCTAATATTGCCGCAGTGTCTGCTTGAATATTGTCATCATATTAGCCTAATCAAAACAAAATCCCTTGAAAAACATATTTGTAAACACTAGCCTATTCAATACTATTGGTTGTGAGTACAATTAGGCTATAGGCTACCCTAATTTTTCATTACAGTATATCCTAGCCTAATCCCTCTACTTTCTTTAAATATTCAAACAATATAACTTAACCTAAGAACCTAAGATAGGCCTAGGCTATGCTAATATACAGCGTTTGATTATGCCGAGTGTATAGGCTAACTTACTAACATTGGTAGTAGCTAAAAGTCTGGTAGGCTAAAAGAAAATTTATAAGGTTAGAGCCCAAAATTGCTAATGAAAAAATGTGGCTACTTATTTTGGGCTGTATACAGTATGGTATGAGATTTTGTTGAAAACTTGGGATTGTTCTTGATCCCTGGCAAGCCTCAAAACCTGAATTTTCAAACTTATTACATTAACATGTGTCAAAATGTAGTCACACTATGCACAATATTAATGCATTGAAAGGACTGAATCAGCAAAGCAATAAGAGTCAAATATAGCCTACTCAATGTTTGTAAGGAAAACCCCACTAGTCACCAGAGTCCCCCACACACTGTTTCAAATAAAATTTGTGGATTTTCTGTCTGAATTTACTTTACATCCTTAGTATTCTCTAGTCTTGAAGGTTAGGAATAATTATGGTATTATTACATAGCAGTACATACAGTGTTGGAACATCAGTGCTTCCAGCAGCTGTGGTGGGTGGATCGGTATCAGTCATTATCATGATCAGTATGGCAGTGGTGGACAAGTCCCCGTCAGTTTTTAGTGTGTACGGGTCAGCGAAAGAACGTGACACAGGATCTAATTGCACATTATATTGGGCTGCACAAGGAAGGCCAGTTAGTGAAACAAATAGTGCAAGCCACTGGTGTATGTGAGTAATCGGTAAGAAATTGGGCGAGGCCTTACAAAGATAATTGCCTAACTACATGATAACCTAGCCTTTGCCAAACTATATGATAGCCTAGCCTTTGAGGGGAGAGTAAAGAACATAAGAATATCACCCAATCTTCAAAACTATACTAATGGATAGCTAATATGATGAATAACCTACTCAAGAACATTATGTTCTTATATCCTTATGTTCTTATTGATGCCTAAATCATAACTATTGGTGATTCATCTTTTATTCAGATTACCCAAGAACAAAAATAAATTTAAAAATTGGAAGAATCTTATTTAAAGGTTCAGTATTATCCAAGCAACCTTCCGCGTCGATTTGCACGCTCTGGGCCATGACCGTTAAGTTCACTTCTATTATGTCCGCTTCTTAGGTTGAGGGGAGCCTCACCTTCCCAGGAATTATTGTCATCAATATACAGTATATATTGTTTGCAGAAGGGCAAATAACAAATAATGGTAAGGGCTGTGTTAGCGGGCGTACTGTCCACTTTGTTTACAGTCGCACGCTCGCAGTTACATTCGCGTCTAATTTCATTGCTGTTATTTGCCCCTGCTGGTAATATGTATGATAATGACAACAAGTCATGGGGATGATGGGGGGTGAGCCCCCCTCAAACCATTATTGTATCCCACGGCAAAACAATTTACCCAACACCTGGCCGTGGGATACAATAATGGTTTGAGGGGTGCTATGTCCCCTCACATTGTCATCATCATATACAGTATATTACCAGGGGCAAATAACAGCAGTCAAATTAGACATGAATTTAACTGGGAGTGTGCTAATATGGAAACAAAGCGGGCGGTATGCCCGCTAACACAACCCTTACCAAAATAGGGAAGGATGTCATGTTGTGCGCTCGCACTTACGTTCCCATCCATTTCGACGCTATATTTTCTGCTATTTGCCCCCTGTCATTACTGCATGAATACTAGGTTAGGTTAGGTTAGGTTGTTTGGTTAGGCTAATGTATTTTTATATCCAAAGGCATCCGCATAGTGTAAACAAGGTGGGCGGTACTGCCGGTACACCCGGTAACTACATTCTTGCCCAAAATAATGTATAAAAATAAAAAAACGGTCAAATTAGATAATTAATAAATAAATATCGGTAGCCTAAATATAAACATTGAAAAAAACTAGTTTCAATAGCATAGTAAATCTACTATGGGCCATGAATTGCAATTTTTACCAAATTGGGCCAGATCAAATATAGCCTAGCTTTTATTTTTTGTTCACTGAATAGAAAACAAATCTAGCCTAGGCCTATATAATATATAGGCTAGGCCTACAGAAGTTCAAGTTAGTATTTGAACTCAGCACACCAGAATATGTCAGGCTATAATGTGTATTGAACTTTGAAGGTAATTACTTCTCAATAGTGGGTTATTGTGCGATTCCTATAGCCTAGTTGTTAAGTTTTGGTCAGAAATGGAAGACTTGACCTTGTAATTTAAAAGTTCTCATGCTTGATATACGGTACACTAATGCGCACTACATTCGGCTAATCTAATTTATCTCCATCCCTGTTTCTTATCATATCAGTTTATATGTAATTATATTCTTGGATAATAGCCTATAGGCTAGGTCTAAATACTACAACAAAATATGGCTTGTTGGTGTACATGCGCGATTTAGAGCTAGGATCCTGTATTTATTAATATCATGTTGACAATTCATTCTTGTGTTTGTGCAAGTCAACATAATATGCTTTGAAGACAATATTTGTGGTCTAAATCATGTTTTGGGCAACAATAATGCAAGTCAACCCTTGGAAACGTTTGTTTGACAAGGTTTGTTTACTACTTCAGGGAGTTCAGGCATACCAACTGGTACGCGCCTAGCTTCGCCTGTGGAACAGAGCTACCAACACTTCCGAAAAAAATTCCTTCCAAGGAATTCTTTAAGAATACCGAAGGGAAAGAAAATTCCTTGGAAGGGAAAGGAAAGTTAAAGGAAGGTATGGGTTTTTAAGAATACGACTCTAAATACCTCCCCTTAAGCGAGTAGGTGGAGGAAAACTAATTTTGGAGAGGCAATTGTGTGAAAAGGAACACCTTGAGATGGTTCGGCCATATGGAACGTATGGAAAGCGAGAGAATGACTAAGAGGGTGTACGAGAGCGAGGTGGAAGGACAGAGAGGGAGAGGTAGACCGAAGGAGAGGTGGAAGGATGGAGTGAGGAAGTATATGAACGAAGGCGGTGCTGGTTGGGGGGAGGGGCGTCAACTGACTGGGGACAGAGGTGCATGGGGGCGGTTCGTTCGTGGCCACTCCTTCGGGGATCACGGCGTCAGGCAATAGATAGAATTATAAGATTAAGATAATTCTATTTGTGACTACTAAACGGCAACCCTCGGACCTAGAAGGGTTAATAATCCAGAAGTGTTGATAGCTTCTGTAGTCCTATGTTAACTAACTATGAATATGGCGGGTGAGGGTGAGGCAGGAGACGCGACAGGAATTATGCCGGTAGAAAAATGTCCCGGCCGGTTCCTTCCAAAATGTCCCGGCCGGTTCCTTCCAAAATGTCCCGGCCGGTTCCTTCCAAAATGTCCCGGCCTGTTCCTTCCAAAATGTCCCGGCCTGTTCCTTCCAAAATGTCCCGGCCTGTTCCTTCCAAAATGTCCCGGCCTGTTCCTTCCAAAATGTCCCGGCCTGTTCCTTCCAAAATGTCCCGGCCGGTTCCTTCCAAAATGTCCCGGCCTGTTCCTTCCAAAATGTCCCGGCCGGTTCCTTCCAAAATGTCCCGGCCTGTTCCTTCCAAAATGTCCCGGCCTGTTCCTTCCAAAATGTCCCGGCCTGTTCCTTCCAAATGTCCCGGCCTGTTCCTTCCAAAATGTCCCGGCCTGTTCCTTCCAAAATGTCCCGGCCTGTTCCTTCCAAAATGTCCCGGCCTGTTCCTTCCAAAATGTCCCGGCCTGTTCCTTCCAAAATGTCCCGGCCGGTTCCTTCCAAAATGTCCCGGCCGGTTCCTTCCAAAATGTCCCGGCCTGTTCCTTCCAAAATGTCCCGGCCTGTTCCTTCCAAAATGTCCCGGCCTGTTCCTTCCAAAATTCAGGCTCGCTATCGCTCGCCAGGAAAAAAAATGACTCCTAAATGGCAGGAAAGGTCTTAATATTGACAAAGGAAAGGGGCAAAAGGTCTCAAAATAGCCAAACTCATGGAACGAACTTATTAAGATCTCAAAACGAATAGGCTAGACATGAGGGAGAAGGGGGTCCAGAAAAAACGACTACCTCCCCATTAAGGGGAGGTTTTTAGTTGGTTCCCTAGACTTCCATCAAGCTTAAAATTACTCCACCTTGACCCCCTTTCAAGATAAATGTGTACATTTTTCGGTAGAAAAATTTCCCGGCCGAAGGCCGGTTCCCGTTAAATTACAGGCTCGCTATCGCTCGCCAGGAAAAAATCGACACCTAAATGGCACGAATGGTCTTAAAATTGACAGGAATGGGGCAAGGGGTCTTAAAATCGCCAAACTAATGGGGCGAACGTCTTAAAATCTCAAAAACAATGGGGCTAAACATGGGGGGGGTCCAGAAAAAAATCCTCCAGGTGGAAATCTCCCCTTAATATAACCGTGACGGGATTTATCTGGTCACCTGTACAACAAAACACCAGGTACGGTGAACAAATAAAGGAGGGATGGGTTTATTTTTGGGTCGATTTATTTCCTATATCAATTATGTTTTTAGTTTCCTCCCTAGACCTCCATAAACTTTAACAAAAAAAAAAAAAAAAAAAAATCCGATAGATCCCCCTTCTAGATTAAATTGTACCTTGTTCGGTAGACAAATGTTTCGGCCGAAATTACAAGCTCACTATCGTTCGCCAGAAAATACAACGACACCTAGAGAGCACGAAAGGTCTAAAAAATTGACAAATAAACTGGTTAAAAGGTCTTAAAATCGACACACTAATGGGGCAAACATCTTAAAATCTGAAAACTAATGGGGCTAAATATAAGAGAGAAAAAGAGTCCAGAAAAGCGACCCATCTCCCCTTAATAGTTGAGCAAATGCCCCAATAAAATTCGTAATGCTATAATCCAATATATTCATTTCCCTCCCAACACCAAAGACCTCCCAATGAAACTAATAAACGCATTTGATCTTACCGGGATTCGAACCTGGGAGTGTGTGATAACCCAGGTTCGAATCCCGGTGGCTCCCATAAATGCTTTCATTAATTTCGTTGGAGGGGTTTGGTGTTGGGAGGGAAATTAATCAAACATAGGTTATCAGTAGGTTGAGGGATATTTGGTAGCGAGGTCGGTCTACATTATGATCTGTGCCCCATGAATATTCTGTCCTCTCACTTAATTAAGGGGAGATATCGACTTGAGGGATTTTTTTTCTGGACCCCTTTCTCCCTCATGTTTATAGCCTCATTGCTTTTGAGATTTTAAGGCAGTCGCCCCATTAGTTTGGCGATTTTAAGACACTTTGCCCCATTTCCGTCAATTTTAAGACCTTTCGTGCCATTAAGGTGTCGATTTTTTCCTGGCGAGCGATAGCGAGCCTGTAATTTAAGAGGAACCGGTTTTCAGCCGGGACATTTTTCTACCGAAAAATGTACAAATTTATCTTGAAAGGGACTCAAGGGGGTGTAATCTTAAGCTTGATGGATATCTAGAGACCAAACTAAAAACCTCCCCTTAAACAGTAGGCTACCATAGCGCGGTTGGGAATATGAACATGATTAGATTAATATCCAGTATTCGAGAATGGATAATAAGTCGTAGGCGTGTGCATAAACCTTTAACCGTCTTGGTGGTGTAATGGTTAAGGTGTCTACAAATCTGTGTTTGGTAACCCAGGTTCGAATCCCGGTGGATCACATAATAACGCTTTCATTAATTTCATTGGAGGTGTTTGGTGTTGTGGTGAAATTAATAAAATATAGATTAACACATACAGATCTTAAGGGGAGGTATTTAGTTTGTTCCCTACGTTTTCATCAAGCTTAAAATTACACCCCCTAGACCCCCTTTCAAGATAAATTTGTACATTTTTCGGTAGAAAAATGTCCAGGCCGGAGGCCGGTTGCTCTTAAATTACAGGCTCGCTATCGCTCGCCAGGAAAAAATCTACACCTTAATGGCACGAAAGGTCTTAAAATTGACAGAAATGGAGCAAAATGTCTTAAAATGTCCAAACTACTAGGGCTAACGTCTTAAAATCTCAAAAGCAATGGGGCTGAACATGAGGGAGAAAGGGGTCCAGAAAAAAATCCCGCAAGTGGATATCTCCCCTTAAACACTCTAAAAAGCATTACACCATCAAGACATTTATAATACAAGTGGGAGTTGAGAGGTACTGTATATATGTGAAGGTGGTATAAAGTGGGAGGAGGGGCGCCGGCGAACGGATGACAGAGGAGTATGTAGGCTATTCATGCATGGCCACCCCCTCGGGGATTGATTCTTCTGGCAATGCTGTAGTTAGGGGGAGATGGGCCGGTTCTTCATAAATTACAGGCTTGCTTTCGCTCGCCAGGAAAAAGTCGACACCTAATGGCACGAAAGGTCTTAATATTGACAAATAAATGGGGCGTAAAGTCTTAACATCGAGAAACTAATGGGCCGAACGTCATAAACAACAAGAAAAACAATGGGGCTATACTCGAGGGAGAAGCGAGCCACAAAAAAAAAACCCAGCCCATCCCCCCTTAAATAGTACATGATATGTGTGTGTGTGTGTGTGTGTGTGTGTGTGTGTGTGTGTGTGTGTGTGTGTGTGTGTGTGTGTGTGTGTGTGTGTGTGTGAACAAGTATTTAAGGGGAGATGGGCCAGTTTTTTGGTTAATCAATTAATTTATTCCTGTATTACTTAGTTTCCTCGCTAGACCTCCATCAAGCTTAGAAAAGCACCCCCTAGACCCCCCTTCAAGGTAAATTTGTCAATTTTTCGGTAGAAAATGTCCAGGCCGAAGGCCGATTCCTCTTAAAATTTCAGGCTAGCTATCGCTCGCTAGGAAAAAATCGACACCTAAATGGCACGAAAGGTCATATAATTGACAACGAAATGGGGCGAAAGGTGTTAAAATCGCCAAACTAATGGGCCGAACGTCTTATAATCTCAAAACAAATGGAGCTTAACACGAGGCAGAAAAGGAACCAGAAAAACGACCCATCTCCCCTTAAATCTTAGTTGTTATACTCCAAAGCTCTTACACTAACCCCCATTCCCTCTTTTAAGCCGCTGTCACACGAGCGATTTTTCCGTCAATTTTCCATGAGCAAGTTTTTTTCTCGTTATATTTAGGGGACTTTTTTGTTTGCACTGTTATCGGTTACTAGACTGAAGGTTAGAGTAGGTTAGGCGGCTGAATTCTGATAAAGTAAAATATTTGAAACTGCCAGACCATAATTGCCCGTAAAAATTGCTCGTTTTATGTGACTCCGACTTTACAGTCCAGTTTGCCTCATCAATGCCAATAAAGCCATTATTGGAGTAAACGAGACTATACCGGTTTTTTTCAACTGGCGGTAAATTGCAAGGTTCCCATCAAGATTTCTCCGTTATTATGAAGAGTTTGTAGTGAAATATGGTGGTAATTGCATACACTCGGTCTTGATATGATGCAGAGCCACAGTAGTTGCATAGTTTGTCCATGAAGTATCGATATATTAGCTACTAAGGGATCCAATTTACCGCCAGCTGGCCATAAACCGAGTATAGTTAGAGTATACACCAATATGTGTTTATATGGAGTATGTTGGAGTTATAATGATGTATATTCAATGGGACTTGTTCATTAATTTAAGGGGAGAGTGGCCGTTTGTTTGGTCTATTAATTCATGTATTCATATATTTGTTTAGCTTTCTCCCTAGACCTCCATCAAGCTTAGAAAAACACTCCCTAGACCCCCCTTCAAGATAAATTTGTAATTTTTCGGTAGAAAAAACTTAAAATTGCAGGCTCGCTATCCCTCGCCAGGAAAAAATCGACACCTAAATGGCATGCAAGGTCTTAAAATTGTCAACGAAATGGGGCGAAAGGTGTTCAAATCGCCAAACTAATGGGCCGAACGTCTTATACTGTAGTCTCAAAACTAGTGGGGCTAAACATTAGGGAGAAGGGGGTCCAGAAAAACGGTTTTTTCCCCTTAAAGAAGGCAGTTTTGTAACCAGTAAGCCCCGCCCACTGAGGTGAGTCAGCAGGGTTACCAACCTAGTGTCTTTACCACTAGCTGCGCGAGGTACTTAATTTCATCTAGTTGTATACTCCTGTGTTATCCTGTGACAATTGATTATTACAATTTTTAAATATATCATCTTTATAAGTTATATTGTATAGATATTACTGAAATATAGTAATATTCAGCAATTCTACTATCTAGCGTCTTTTGCTATACTGCGCAGCATCTACAATATATGTTGTAACACTGCAGTGCACTCCGTGACTCCGTCTGCCGTCAGTCAGTGTCCATCCCTGGTCACGTGGGGCTACGAAGTTTCTTGTGGATGTGTTTTGACGTTGTTTTCGTTGTTCGCGGCGGTATTATCGGCGGTTCGCGGGAGTGTTAGGTGACATGGATACAACTAACGCAAGGAAGGAGTTATATTACGAAGGATGACTTGGTGGAGGCTGAATAGAAGGGATGACAGCCTGGCAGACAACATCCAGCAGCAAGGTTTGTACGAGGTGTCCTACTCTCAGATTAATTCCGCGATTTCTTCCTGTACCTCCTTTCTAAAACTCCATTGTTTTTGTCGCGATTACTTCTTCATAGTAAAGCCACATAGTGAATTAGTATAATGAGTTTTTCGCATATAGCCTAGTAAGGGGGGTTTGTCATGTCAACTTTGAACATGCCGTAAGAGTAGCAGTTTCAGTAGCTGTAAACGCCGATACCATACACACGTGACATGCAGTTTGCCATGCCTACATGCCAGGCCCTACGTTGTACAGTCGACGTTAATAAGTGTTGTCAGATATTTCACAAAGTTTCGGACACTGACTAATACTCTGAGTCTGAGGGATAAGCACTTTTCCGAGTAACTATAAAGATACCAATAACACTTGTTGAGCGAAAACCACTGGAATCTATGACAACACTTAATACCCCCGATGGTACAGTCGGCGGTAAAAGTCCTGTGCCTCTCCTGCCTTACCGTGAACCGCGAATCATAGACTCTAGAATGTTGGGTTAAACTTGCATTGGGTATTTCTGCTAACCGATGGCACATTGTAAGAGTGAGTGTAAGGTGTGTGGTTATGAGGGAGGAGGGTGATGTGGGGGGGGGGGGGAGAGAGGTGAGATTAGGCCTAGACGTGTTAGTGGTGACAACTTGTTTGAAGGTAAATTTCATATTCTTTTATCAATGTTCTGATTATAATATTAAAATGATCCGATTTTCTAATTACATGGTAATCTGTTAAGTTTGTAACGCACAAATACCGTGAATCTCTCTCTCTCTCTCTCTCTCTCTCTCTCTCTCTCTCTCTCTCTCTCTCTCTCTCTCTCTCTCTCTCTTGTCTGTTTACGTAATTCACTGATAATAAAGTGAATGTTATATATCATGCAATCTCTGTTGGTGCGTCAATCAACGAGGTATGTGTTGATGTGGTGGACTTACGGGAAACAAGTATACGATCGGTGGTTAGCGGTTAAGGGGGCTCCCGATGAGCCGGTTTTCTGGACCACTTTCTCCCTCATGTTTAGCCCCATTAGTTTTCAGATGTTAAGATGTTTGCCCCATTAGTTAGTCGATTTTAAGACATTTCGCCCCCATTTCTTCGTCAATATTTAGACCTTTCGTGCTATTTAGGTGTCTATTTATTCCCTGGCGAACGATAGTGAGTGTAATGTTGGAAGAATCGGCCTTCGGCCGGGACATTTTTCTACTGAAAAATGTACAAAATAATCTAGAAGGGGGATCTAATGGATGTTTTTGTTTTTTTAATTTGATGAAGGTATAGGGAGGAAACTAGAAACAACGAATACATGCAAAAATCGCCCAAAAAGTGAACCATCTCCCCTTAACCCCTTCCGTACCGGCGACGTTTCTTTATTATAGCCTACTGTAGCTAAATTTAGACGTTTCTGTGCAGTTGAAGACGGATCTGTGGTAGTAAAAAAGGTTAAGTGAGATAGTTGGACGCCTGCTAGTTGCTGGAAGCCCTTTCTTAGCTGTACAATCGTCTAATAGTAGTCAGGATATGGTTAAAAGGACAGCACCGATAATGAAGGGGTTAAGGGGGATGTAGTTGCTTTGTCTTATGTTAAGTCCCATAAGTCCCATTAGCTTCGAGATTTTAAGGCGTTCGCTCCATTAATTTGGTGATTTTAAGATCTTTCACCCCATTTCTTTGTCAATATATAGACCTTTCCTGCCATTTAGGTTTCAATTTTCCTGGCGAGCAATAGCAAGCCTGTAATTCTAGGACGAACTCGGATGATACAAAAGTTTAAGTTAGATCGTACGAAGTCTGTTAATTGCTGGGACTAGGAATCCTCCTCCCCTTGTATAATTCTGCTACTCGACGAGGCAGAGAAACGGGCAAGGGAACGCGAGACGTGTTGCGATCACCTCAAGAATTTTACGGGATGGATGTAGAGTTCGGGCGTACGGTCGTCATTGTTTACATAGGACGATCGCCGCGCTCGCACTTACGTTCCCGTCTATTTCGACGCTATATTTTCTGCTATTTGCCCCCGGTCATTACTACATGAATACTAGGTTAGGTTAGGTTAGGTTAGGTTAGGTTAGGTTAGGTTAGGTTAAAATAGACGAGAACATGATGGGAAAGGTCCGACGCCAATACGCGTAATGTAAACAAAGATGGCGGTATGCCCGGTCACTACATCCTACCCAATTTTACTAAGAGCAGATAAAAGAGATACTGGGCGATAGTTAGTGACTTCTGCCCTACTGCCCTTCTTATATATTGGCACAATGTTACTTGTTTTCCATTTATTTGACCATATACTTGTTCTCAGGCAGTTATTAAACAACAAAGTAAGAGGCTGTGCAAGTTGTTTTGCACATTTATGGAGTAGTCTTGGAATTATACCGTCGGGTCCTACAGCTTTGTTTTCATCTAGTCCATGTAACAGTCCATAAACTTCAGTCTTACTAGTTTTGAATCAGTCTACCTGTTCTTGAGTTACTGGCGGGATGTGTGGTGGTTGATGATCAGTGTGTGGTACAGTCATCTTGTTTGCAAAGTGGTGACCTAGGGCATGGACTTTTTCTGCTGTAGTTTGGGCCACTTTGCCATTTCCACTTATTAGAGGCGGAATTTTGTCTTCACGAATTATTCCCCGTTTCTCTCTTACTATATTCCACCACATTTTACTACCTACTTTTCCACCTTTTAATTTATTTCTTAAGTTGTCTTCCCATTTATGCTGTCTTTTTATGGAGGTGTTTGTTGTGGGATGTAGAGTGACGTTTGTAGCGTTGCCAAGCGCGGTATTTACTATCAGATGCAGCCTTGCACCGAGTTCCAATCTCTCTCTCTCTCTCTCTCTCTCTCTTTATCTATCTGTTTCTATCTATTTTGTTCTATCTCATTTTGTGTCTTCCCTTATTTTTGTCGTTTCCCATACCGTCTTGATCCCATATTCTGCGTTTCCCTCTTTCTATCTATATATTTATCTGTATCTAGCTATCTATGTCTATATCTATCAGTCTGTTTCTGTATATCTATCTACCCCCGTTTCTATCTACCTCTTTTTCTATCTATCTATCTATCTTTTTCTATCTATCTATCTATTTGTTTCTGTTACTATCTATTCATCTTATTTTGTGTCTACCCTTATATCTGTCGTTTGCCATACCGTCTTGATCTCATATGCTGCGTCTCCTAGCAACCGGTGCCCTAGATATCCCCCCCCCCTCTCTCTCTCTCTCTCTCTCTCTCTCTCTCTCTCTCTCTCTCTCTCTCTCTCTCTCTCTCTCTCTCTCCTCTCTCTCTCTCTCTCTCTCTCTCTCTCTCTCTCTCTCTCTCTCTCTCTCTCTCTCTCTCTCTCTCTCTCTCTCTCTCTCTCTCTCTCTCTCTCTCTCTCTCTCTCTCTCATATACACTTTTATTAACCCATACAGTACCAGGGACGTCCTTTTTATCATATTCTGTTAAATATTAGACGATTTGATTCAGCTTAGGAAGGACCTCTATCAGTAATAGGGCTTCAAACTATCTCAACCAACCCATTTTACCTACCGCAGATCGTTCCTAAGCTGCATAATATCGTCTAAATATAGCTAGACTACAATATAACACACGTCGCTGGTACTCAAGGGGTTAATTATTTACATAAATCTATTTTTTTTTTATTCCACCCTGCTTCTGCATTCCTTCTAGTGCATTACCACTATAGTTGTGTAGCCTATGCATACCAGTTCTTTTGTTTTGTTTTTCTATGTGTATGAAGGAGACACAAGGCAGGTTACCTGTACGAGTGTCTCCCCCAAATCCAAATGAGTGACAGAGAGCCAAGTTCAAGGGACGTTGGGTGTTAAAATGCCTGGACAGTTTAAGTCATAGGATGCAGGAAATAATTGTTAAGAAAGAGAGTTCCAGAGTTCAGAAGAAAGACAGAAAATTTGCCAATTCTTGGGTTGGAGAGCTGGACAGAATAGGAGTTTGACTGTGTTGAAAATCGGGTGCCTCGCGCTCGCTGCAAGGGAGTATGCACTGTGTGAGCTCTAAGCTCTAAAAAATACTGAGTGTTGTAAAAGCGACAGTTGATGAGGCGAATTTTTGTTTATTCTATTCGTTCGAGAAGTGTGGTATGGATGACTTAGAGATGTATCGGATGTCTAAAAATGCGGATGCGGATATAAAGTTAAAAATCGCGGATGCGGATATTAATTTTCTTTTTTTTGCGGATGTGGATTATTTGTAAATGTTTTGTAAGATAGGCATTTTAAATTGTTACCGACAACTTAACTTCATAATTAATAAAATAAAACTGTCGTGAAGAAGTCTGAACTATGAAGATTTATGAAGATATACAGTATATTTATGGACACAGTTACTTGACTCGTTCAGTTAGAGATAAAAATGCATTTGAACTAATCTGTAACATTTTGGTACTTCAGCTCATTCTTAATTACGTATGTAAAATTTTAACTTTCATGTTGATGTATGGTATAACCTACCATTGTATAAATAAAATATTGACATTCGATATTCAATACCGTACCAAGTTGTCCCTTGTCAAAACATGTGCTCTCTCTCTCTCTCTCTCTCTCTCTCTCTCTCTCTCTCTCTCTCTCTCTCTCTCTCTCTCTCTCTCTCTCTCTCTCTCTCTCTCTCTCTCTCTCTCTCTCACATTTACTAAAGTATTATTTTGTATTTTGGTTAGGCCGTAAGACGGGTAATTTCGCCGCGACGTTAATAATTTGCATTCAAACGCCGATATCTCCGAAACTATTGCATGGATTCGGCTGCAGTTTGGCTTAGGTTGTAGAGCTAGTTTGGCTTAGGTTGTAGAGCTAGTTTGGCTTAGGTTGTAGAGCTAGTTTGGCTTAGGTTGTATAGCTAGTTTGGCTTAGGTTGTAGAGCTAGTTTGACTTAGGTTGTGTTGCAGTTTTGCGGGGCCTGGCGCCGGGGCTAGCCGCGGGGGACGCGCCGTCTGGCGGTATGGTCGGGTGTGTGTGGGGGCGTTTGTATGTGGGTAAGTCACTGTGGTGGTGTGTGTGACACAGTGTTGGCAGTAGCCGTCAGATGCACCCACACGAAACACGTCCACACCCACACTAAATACTTCCACACACGTAGGCCTAATAAATGCGTCCACAACCGCACTAGACACGTCCACACCCGCACTACATGTCCACAACTCCACACTCGCACTAGACACGTCTACACCCGCACTAGACACAGTGGCGCCTAGGCCTACACGTGTGACACACCTGCATCTCTGCCCGCCCTTTGTGTGTGTGCGTGCGACGTTTTTCTATTGGCAAGTTTAGTGGCAGTTTGGGTTTGTGAATGTTTTCATTGCTTTTTACCTGTCCGCTAGTGCTTTGTCTGGCCATTAATCATATAATGTTATCTAGTTTACTAGCTAGATGATGCGTAAAATAGGTCGCGGCGAAATTATCCCGCCCGACTGGGTAATTTCGCCGCGAGAGTAACTTTAAAAAAAAAAAAAAATCGGCAGCATGACCAAAACATTATATAATATTTGTTGTTGTTGAGGCATCTATAGCAAAAAAGCTGAATGTATAGATATAAAAATAAACATTCCATATGTGGCAGTTTCTATTAGTCAAAAACTGCGATTTTCGGCGAAATTACCCCGTCTTACCCGCCTATTATTTATTTTATGCATTTATTGATTTATGCATCTTCATAAATTATATGTAGAATACCAATACGTAATATATGTTTGTTTATTAAATATTTGTAACTAAGTTCATGCATTGATATGTTTTGTAATATCCTCATATCCTCATTCTAAAAGTGCGGATGTGGATGCGGATGTAAATTTTACAAAAAAATGCGGATGCAGATGTCACTTGCATTGCAAATGCGGATGGAAGTGCAGCTTCGCCCCACTCCCCCCCCCCCCCCTTCCACCACTTAATAACTCCCACTCACTCACATTTCACTCCTCGCCTCCCCTCCATTCCTTCCCTCCTTTGCACTCCCCTCCCCCCCCCCCCCCAACCTCACTTCCTCTGCATCCCATCCCAACTCCTTCCCTCCTTAGCATCCTCCCCCCCCCCCCCAAACCACCAAATAACTCACTCACTCACATTTCACTCCTCGCCTCACCCCCCCCCCCCCCCAACCTCACTTCCTCTGCCCCCCCTACACCCCCACTCCTTCCCTCCTTAGCATCCTTCCCCCCAAACCACCAAATAGCTCTCACTCACTCACATTTTACTCCCCCCCCCCACTCCTTCCCTCCTTAGCATTCCCCCCCACACTCCCTCTTTCTTCCCCCCCACCTCCCTTCCTCTCCCCCCCACCTCCCTTCCTCTCCCCCACCCCCCCACCTAATAACTCCCACTCACCCACGTTTCACTTATCAATGACCGGAGCCATGTCAAAGTCTGCACGCCAGATTGTTTTTTTAAACCTGGATAGAGCAAAGCCACTCTCTCTCTCTCTCTCTTTCTCTTTCTCTCTCTTTCTCTCTCTCTCTCTCTCTTTCTCTCTTTCGTGGAATTTTGTTCATACTCGATCTGCCCTACATTTCCCGCGGAAGTTGTTACCAATTCAGTACCAGTGTTGTCCTTTTCAATAGACCACTTGCGAGTTTCAGGCTATAAGGAAGTTGGAACCATGAACATCGATTTTAAAGAGAAATGCAATAATAATGTGAGTTACTGATGGATAAAAAGTATGATCAATTTGGTGTTATATATTTATAAATGTAATATGACTTTATTTTAGCTGGTAATTCTGATAAATATTGATGGCTACGGCTCCAACTTCCTTATACACCAAAACTCGCAAGTGGTCAAATGCTGGCTACTATTAGACGATTGTATTCAGTTTAAGATGGGCCTCCAGTAATTGAGAGGCTTCGAACTATCTTTAATAACTTTGTATTACCACACCTCCATCTTAAGTTGAACACAATCTTCTAAATACAGGTAATAAATAATGCGTCGCCTGTACAGAATGGGTTAATAGTTCTTCAGTAGGACAACTCATGGAGAGTAGATAGGAAATTGCACATTCTGCAGTGACTGTAGCGCACTTCACAGGTTCTCTACTCCCCCCTGCAGTTACTAATTACTCCATATAACTCCTCATTGTAGCTCTCAACCAGTGCCATTTAAATGGTTTACTGAAAAGTACAATTTAATAAACTGTCTTCGTGGTGCGATGCATAAGGTGTTGATTTTCGGTGTGAGCATCCTGGGTTCGAATCCACGGACTGCCACATGTGTTTGTAAATTTCATTAATCGATTTTAGGAGTATGGTTGGTTGTTGGAAGGAACATAATAATTAGTCAGAATAAAGTTAAATGAACGCTACCGGTACTGAAGGGGTTAATAGCGCACCTTGAACATTTTATAGAAGGGGCTGGAAAGGTCGTGTTTAAAGGATAGGTTACCGGTATCTCTCTCTCTCTCTCTCTCTCTCTCTCTCTCTCTCTCTCTCTCTCTCTCTCTCTCTCTCTCTCTCTCTCTCTCTCTCTCTCTCTGAGACACACACACACCAACTCACCCCCTCACCCTGGACCCCACCGAGGCTGCTTGGGAAATTAGGAATCAATGGAGTCACGCCGCTGACTCCACCTGCTATGAATATCTAATTAATCCAGGGAGAGGTGGTAGGTGGGTGGGAGGTTGGTAGGGGGGTGGTAGAGGGGTAGGTTGGTGGTGGGGTGTGGTAGGTTGGTGGTGGGGTGTGGTAGGTTGGTGGTAGGGGGGTAGGTAGGTTGTTGGTAGGTTGGTGGTAAGGTGTTGGCAAGACTAATTTTGTGATATGTTTGGTACAAAATGACAACTATCTAATTAGATTATATGTCAGAACTGTGAAACTCCTACACGTCTTTCTTAAGGGGGTAGGGTTTATTTGTTGGCCTACAAAATTATTTATGTATTATTATTTTCTGAATTTCCTCGCTAGACTTCCATCATGCTTAAAACAAAACTACCTTAGATCCCCCTTTCAAGATAAATTTGTAAATTTTTCCTCTTAAGATTACAGGCTCGCTATCGCTTGCCAGGAAAGAAACGTCACCTAAATGGCACTAGAGATCCTTAAATTGACAAAGAAGTGGTGTGCAAGGTCTGAAAACCGCCCAACCAATGGAACTAACGTCTTAAAATCTCGAACTAATGGGGCTAAACATGAGGGAGAAGGGTGTCCAGAAAAAGCAACTACCTCCGCCTTTTATCACAATGAATACGTTAACCAGTTGAGCTCTCCCAAGATCCCACCTAGGGCCCAGTGTTGCCAATTTAGCTACTTTCCCGCTAGATCTAGAGGTATTTACTTCGATCTAGCGGCAATTGTTTACATCTAGCGACATGAAATCCAGCGATATTCTGGAGATCGGAGCCATTTTCGAGCGATATTGTAGAGATTGTGCCATTATTCAAGCGATTTTGTAGAGAGTGTGCCATTAGTCTAGCGATGTTGTGGAGAGTGTGCCATTATTCTAGCGATATTCTGGAGATTGGCGCCATTTCCGAGCGATATCGTAAAGATTTTGCCATTATTCTAGCGATATTGTAGAGATTGTGCCATTATTCTGGAGATATTCTGGAGATTGGAGCCACTTTCGAGTGATATTGTAGAAATTGTGCCATTATTCTAGCGATATTCTGGAGATTGGAGCCATTTTCGAGCGATATTGTAAAGATTGTGCCATTAGTTTAGCGATATTGTAAAGATTGTGCCATTAGTTTAGCGATATTGTAAAGATTGTGCCATTATTCTAGCGATATTCTGGAGATTGGAGCCGTTTTCGAGCGATATCGTAGAGCTTGTGCCATTATTCTAGCGATTTTTGGCATTTATTTACTATCTTAGCCGACTTGCTTTGGTAACCCTGCTCCGGCCCCGTCACCGCTCTTTAGACCTGCACACAAACGCCTTCATTGGAAAACTTGAGGGCGACTTGAAGGGCTCCACGTGAGGCCTGAGTCAACATGGGATGCCAACCTGAGAATTCTAGAGGGAGGATTTTGGCAGTGGGGTTTTGTATGTACAGTCGGCCAGATAAGTCATGTCTCAGCACCTAGTTTTGCTCACTGTGTGCTGTATTAATGTCTGTCAGATGCTGAATAGGGTGTGTAAAGATAGGAACGTGAAGCCAGAGTCAACATGGGATGCCAACCTAAGAATTCTAGAGGGAGGAATTGCCAGTGGTGTTTTGTACAGTCGGCCAAATAAGTCCTGCGTCCGCTGTCATTATGTTTTGCTCACTGTGTGCTGTATTAATGTCTGTCAGATGTTGTATAGGGTACCGGGTATGTAAACAGAGGAACTAAGGCTAGAATAAACATGGGATGCTAACCGGAGACTTCTAGAGGGAGAATGTGCCAGTGGTGTTTTGTACAGTCGGCCAAATAAGTTCTTTCTCTGCTTTCATTACGTTTTGGTCGCTGTGTGCTGTATTAATGTCTGTCAGATGTTGAATAGGGTATATGTAAAGATAGGAACGTGTGAGGCCATAGTCAACATGGGATGCCAACCTGAGACTTCTAGAGGGAGGCGTTTGGCAGTGGGGTTTTGTATGTACAGTCGGCCAAATAAGTCATGGCTCAGGTGTCATTACGTTTTGCTCACTGTGTGGTGTATTAAGGGGGTGACCTGATTTTTTTTATGTCTGTCCTTTTCTCTCTTTCTCTGGCTTGTATCCATTCGGCCCCATTCAGCCAACTAATTTAAGACGTTTATCCCTATCTAGGTGTCGATTTCTTCCTGGCGAGCGATAGCGAGCCAGCATTATATGAAGAAATCCGGCTTCGCCGGAGAAATTTTTCTATCGAAAAATGTACAAATTTAGCCTGCTGTCAAACAAAAATAAAAAAATATGCTGGCTCGCTACCGCTCACCAGTAAAAAATTGACACCTGGATGGGGATAAACGTCTTAAAACAGTAGGCTGAATGGGGCCAAATGGATACAAGCCAGAGAAAGGGAAGAAAAGGACAGGACACAAAAACAGGTCACCCCCCCTTAATTAACCCTCTTGGATTAGCCTCTACAGAATAATGGCGTATATACACACACACTATCCCAACTATAGCCAGCTCTTTGACGCCCACATGACCTTTCTAAGCTGCATTTTAAGGGGAGATTTCCACTTGAGAGATTTTTTTCTGGACTCCTTTCTCCCTCATGTTTAGTCCCATTGCTTTTCTCATTTTAAGACGTTCGCCCCATTATTTTGACGATTTTAAGAACTTTCGACCCATTTCTGACAAATTTAAGACCTTTCGTGCCATTTAGGTGAGCGATAGCGAGCCTGTAATTTAAGAGAAACCGGCTTTCAGCCGGGAAATTTTTCTACCGAAAAATTTACAAATTTATCTTGAAAGGGGCTCAAGGGGATGTAATCTTAAGCTTGATGGATATCTAGGGACCAAACTAAAAACCTACCCTTAAATCATCTAGCCATGACTAAAACCAAATATAAAAGATGTCACTATTACTGAAAGGGTTAATTAATTACCCTTTGAGTACGGTCGCGCGAATAAGTCATGTCTCAGCTGTTATTACGTTTGGGTTTGCTCTGTGCTGTATTAATGTCTGACAGATGTTGAATAAGGTGGGTAAATGTAGGAACCTGTTTGTATATTTCACTTGATATGAAGAAATGAAGCTTAGATATTGCTGATACCAATTATTGATCAAAACAATAATTAGTACCGAGACATCACTTATTAGCGCGAGTGTACCAGCGACGTGTGCTATATTGTGTTATAGATGTAATTAACCGATGTTATGCAGCTTAGGAAGGATCTGTGGCAGTTAAAAGGGTTGGTTGAGATAGTCTGCAGCTCTATTATTTGCTAGAGGTCCTTCCTAAACTGAATAAAATTGTCTTAATAGGTGCCAGAATATGATAAAATGGACGTCCCTGGTACTGAAGGGGTGAAGGGGCTAGTGCTTGGTTGTTGGTCTATGTGTTGATCAATTTATATATTTTAGAGTTTCCTCGCCTTCAATCAAGCTTAAGGGGGTTGACCTGTTTTTGTTCTGTCCTTTTCTATCTTTCTCTGGCTTGTATCCATTTGGCCCCATTCAGCCTACTGTGTTAAGACGTTTATCCCCATCCAGGTGTCAATTTTTTACTGGTGAGCGGTAGCGAGCCAGTATATTTTTTATTTTTGTTTGACAGCAGGCTAAATTTGTAAATTTTTTCGATAGAAAAATTTCTCCGGCGAAGCCGGATTTCTTCATATAATGCTGGCTTCGCTATCGCTCGCCAGGAAGAAATCGACACCTAGATGTGGATAAACGTCTTAAAATAGTTGGCTGAATGGGGCCGAATGGATACAAGCCAGAGAAAGAGAGAAAAGGACAGAAATAACAAAAAGCAGGTCACCCCCCTTAAAACAGGCCCCCTTAGACCCCCTTTCAGGATAAATGTGTGCATGTAAATGTGTGCCGGTTTCTTCTAAAATTACAGGCTCGCTATCGCTCACCAGGAGAAAAATGACACCTAAATAGGCACGAAAGAGTCTTACTAATTGACAAAGAAATGGCACGTAAAAGGTCCTTAATATTGACAAAGAATAATGGTGAGAAAAGGTCTTCAAATTGACAAACTAATGCTCACGAAAACGTCTTAAATCTCCCAAAACGAATATGCTACACATGATGGGGGGAAGGAAGGGGAAATCCAGAGAATAATAAGAGAAGATAAACCGTACTACCATCCCTTATTAAAGATATAAGGTAGCGTGATTCTCCCCCCATAGAGGTGTCCACAGTGGTCCCTTCAACAAACCGTCCAGAGTCTTGAAAGCCAGCAAAACATTAGTGGCGGAAAAAAAGGGTAAGGAAGATGGTTGTTCTGTGTGTTTGTTGGTCTTAGGGAGTGGCTGGCTTCGAGGTAGTACACACACTCACACACACACCACACACACCCACACACCACACACACCCATACACCACACACACCGACACACACACACACACAAAACACCCACCCCAAACCACCCACACCACACACCAGCAGTTGGGGTCACACACCAAACGCACACACACACACCACACACACCAAACGCACACACGACACACACACACACACCCCACACCCACATCACCACACACACACACACACACACACACACACACCACACACACACAACACACACCCACCCACATGCCCACACACCCACCCACACCACACACACAACAGACTAAGGCACATAATTATACAGGTGATGGTATTTTTTTTTTCTTCCCCAGTCCACCTTCTCCCTCCTGCTTAGGCCCATTAGTTTTCCAGATTTTAAGGTATTTGCCCCCATTAGTTTGATGATTTTAAGACCTTTCATCCCATTTCTTTGTCCATATCAAGACATTTCCATGCCATTTAGGTGTTTTATTTTTCCTGGTGAGCAATAGCGAGCATGTAATTTAGGAGGAAACCGGCTTTCTAACTCAGTAACACACATAGACATCGCTACTACAATAATCAATGTTCCTCGGAGCTTTCCCTCGTGTATAACCACCTCCTCTACGTGGGGTTCGTAGTACCCGCCTTGCAACACAATCCCACCCCTACTCTGCACGCTCTCCCAATTCCAGAGTGAAACGCTATTCTCAGTCTTTCTTATATTCTACTGCGGAGTTCTGGAACTCTCTCCCAGGAATCAGTCCTTTCCCTCTTCCTATGACTTAAATTTGCTTCATCTCCGTGTGTCCAGGCATTTTTAGGCCGAACGTCCCCTTGATTTCGGCCCTGTCCACTCTATGAAATCTGGGGGAGGCACTCGCTGCAGTCAGTTATGCCTTTTGTCTCCCTCATTCACAACGAACAAAACAAAACAAAACATATACACCTACACTAACACAGACACAACCCTTTAACCTCACCACCACAAACTCCACCACCAACACCACCAACAACAACAACACCACCACCACCAACAACACCACCACCAACAACACCACCACCACCAACAACAACACCACCACCACCACCACCAACAACAACACCACCACCACCACCACCACCACCACCAACAACAACAACACCACTACCACTGACAACAACACCACCACCAACACAACACCACGATCACCACCACCAACAACACCACGACCACCACCACCAACAACAACAACACCATGACCACCACCACCAACAACACCAACAACACCACCACCACCACCAACAACACCAACCACCACCAACAATACCACCACCACCAACAATACCACCACCAACAACATCACCAACAACAATACCACCACCAACAACACCACCACCACCACACCACCACCTCAACAACACCACCACCAACAACACCACCACCTCAACAACACCACCACCAGCCATCACCACCACCAACCACACCACCACCAACCACACCACCACCACCAACCACCACCACTACCAACCACCACCACCACCAAAAAAAACCACCAAAACACCACCACCATCAACACCACCGCTACCAACAACAACACCAACACCAACACTACCACCACCACCATCAACACCACCGCTACCAACAACAACACCAACACCAACACTAACACCACCACCACCACCACCACCACTCACCACCACCACCACAACTCCACCACCACTACCAACACCACCACCACCCCCAACAACACCACCACCACCACACAACATGACCATTACCCCCCCCCCCCCCCACAACTAACCAATCCTCCACTACTCTCACCACCCCCAACACCCCCCCCCCCCAAACCACCACGCCCCCCCCACCACCATCACCACAACCGCCCCGTAACCCCATTGCTTCCACAGTTCCATAACCATTGAGCTCCACTAATCTGACACACATGATCCGGCCACAAACCCACCCCCCCCGCCCCCCCCCCCCCCCCCCCCCCCCCCCTCGCTCATTGGGTAGTTTTTATTATGTGTAACCCACTTAGGAGGACCCTTGGTACAGTCGGTTGCCAATAGTTTCGCCGATAACTTGGGGCCCCCTGCGAGATAAATTATGTACATATTTGGTTAGAAAAATGCCCTGGTCGAATGCACGGTTCCTCCAAATTATTTAAAGACTCGCTATCGGTCGCCAGGAAAAAAAAATGACACATAAATGGCCACGAAAGGTCTTTAATATTGGCAAAGAAATGGGGCGAAAATGTCATTCAAATCGGCCAAACTAAAGGCACGAACTTCTTAAAATATCAAAACTAATGGAGATAAACATGAGAAGTAAAATGGAGTCCCGATAGAAAACCTTTCCCCTCCCCTCCCACCTTAACCAAATCTGAAAAAAAGCAAATATCACGGTCCCACATTACTCCAACTTATTTGTTATGTGTATGAAGGGAGACCAAAGGCAAAGCTACCTGTAACAGAGTGTCCTCCCCAAAAGCTAGTAGAGTGACAGTTACTATTTTATTTGAAGCAAGAGTTCCAGCAACCCCTGGATATTTTCGCTGCTTGATTTTTTTCTTCTATTTGAGTGAGTGGAGGACAACAGGCAGAACTGCCTTTCGCGAATGCCTCCCCCATTCAAGTTGAAAGAGGGACAGGGCCAGAAATCAAGGGACGTTCGAGCTAAAATGCCTGTACACACGGAGTTGAAGCAATTTAAGTCATAGGACGAGGGAAAGACTGATTTCTGGGAGAGTTTCCAGATTTCAGCTGTTGGAATAGAAGAAAGACAGTAACGTTTTACTCTTGGGTTGGAGAGCTGCACAGAGTAAGGGTGGGTTTGTGTTGCAAGACGGGTACTACGTACCCTACTTAGAGGAGGTGGTATACACTGGGACAACTTCTGAGGAGCACTGATTATTGTAGTAGCGATAGAATAGAGAGAGAGATGCAACATAGCGTCGAAGAGAGAGAGTTTTGCAGAGGGTTTGTGAGTGGGGCGGAGATTAATGATACGAAAGGCCTTCCTTTTCCTACTTTTTCTAGGAGTGCGGTGTTAGATGATCCTCCCCACACATGCGAAACATGGGACTCGCTGTGCACCCTGTACAGAGCACATAATCTGCGCAGGGGTAAAGAACCCCTTGAGGCGGTGGAGCACGGTGGGACTACCCACCTTCTGGGAGGCTGCCTTAAGGAAGACTGGTAATATGGTCCTTCCAATTGAGAGCATATGAAAGAGAGACCGCCAACAATATTTGAGAGTAAGATGAAGTGATTGATTTTTTGTATTGTTGAAGAATAATTGATAGTCCTCTGGTAGTTCCGAACGGGTAAGATAGATCGAATAAATTGGGTTTTGGAAAGCCCCAGGTTTTTTCTGCCCCAATTTGGAAATAGTAGTTAGATCAGAAGATAAGTGTTCTATGGCTTCATTACGTTTGTCCTTCGAGGGATTGCTGGCTGGGGCGTTCCTGGAAAACTAATTGAGTAATGTAAGGTAGAGTCATCTGCGTATCAATGGATTGGACCTGGAGGTACAGTTGAGAAGATAATTTCTTAAAATTAGAAAGAGAATAGGATATAGGACAGAGCCGCAGAAGCCCAGATGGAACACCGTAGTTGATAAAATGTGGGATTGAGCGATGGCCGTCCACAACCGCAGCTATGGAAGGAAATTTAGAGACAAAGGCACAGATGGAGGGATAGAAACCGAAGGAGGGTTAGGTATAGAAATTATAGATTTTGTGCCAGAACTGTAATCGAAAGCCCTTCCGACTAAATGTCCTAGTGCAATATAAAAAGTCTCTCCGAAGTCCCGAAAGGATATGACCAATATTTAGCAATACAATGAAAGAAGATCACCCGTAGACCGACCCCTAAGGAAGCGATACTGGCGATTTGTGAGTAGATTACGAGAAGAGAAATGCTTAAGAATTGTGGAAGCAAGCAAGATGAGTTTTAAAAACTTTAGAGATACAAGAGATGAGAGCAACTGGAACGATAGTTTTGGAGGGATGAGAGCGTTCACGCCTTCTTTGGGACAGGTTGAATGAGAGCAAAACTTCCAGCAAGAAGGGAAGACGTTATAGGAGAGACAGAGACGAAAGAGTTTGCCTAAGGAAAACTTGGTGTGTTTACAAGCTGTAC
>CM064490.1:7006605-7054444 GCA_032716605.1 Paralithodes platypus | reverse complement strand
ACAATCTTCTAAATACAGGTAAATAATAATGCGTCCGCCTGTACAGAGGGTTAATAGTTCTTCAGTAGGGACAACTCATGGAGAGTAGATAGGAAATTGCACATTCTGCAGGAACTGTAGCGCACTTCACAGGTTCTCTACTCCCCTGCAGCTACTAATTACTCCATATAACTCCTCATTGTAGCTCTCAACCAGTGCCATTTAAATGGTTTACTGAAAAGTACAATTTAATAAACTGTCTTCGGGTGGTGCGTGCATAAGGTGTTGATTTTCGGTGTGAGCCATCCTGGGTGCGAATCCCCGGACTGCCACATGTGTTTGTAAATTTCATTAATCGATTTTAGGAGTATGTTGGTTGTTGGAAAGGAACATAATAATTAGTCAGGAAAAGGTTAAATGAACGCTACCGGTACTGAAGGGGTTAATAGCGCACCTTGAAACATTTTATAGAAGGGGCTGGAAAGGTCGTGTTTTTAAAGGATGGGGTTACCGGTATCTATCTCTCTCTCTCTCTCTCCTCTTCTCTCTCTCTCAGCATCTCCTCCTCTCTCTCTCTCTCTCTCCTCTCTATATCTTCTCTCTCTACTCTCTCTTCTCTTCTCTCACTCTCCTATCTTCTCTCTCTCTCCCCTATCTTCTTTCTCCTTCTCTTTCTCTCTTTTTCTCTCTCTCTTTCTTCTTATCTTTCTCTCTTTCTCTCTTTCTCTCTCTCTCTCTCTCTCTCTCTCTCTGAGACACACACACACACACACACACCAACTCACCCCCCCCCCCCTCACCCTGGACCCCACCGAGGCTGCTTGGGAAATTAGGAATCAATGGAGTCACGCCGCTGACTCCACCTGCTATGAATATCTAATTAATCCAGGGAGAGGTGGTAGGTGGGTGGGAGGTTGGTAGAGGGGTAGGTTGGTGGTGGGGTGTGATAGGTTGGTGGTAGGGGGGTAGGTAGGTTGTTGGTAGGGGGGTAGGTTGGTGGTAAGGTGTTGGCAAGACTAATTTTGTGATATGTTTGGTACAAAATGACAACTATCTAATTAGATTATATGTCAGAACTGTGAAACTCCTACACGTCTTTCTTAAGGGGGTAGGGTTTATTTGTTGGCCTACAAAATTATTTATGTATTATTATTTTCTGAATTTCCTCGCTAGACTTCCATCATGCTTAAAACAAAAATACCTTAGATCCCCCTTTCAAGATCAATTTGTAAATGTGTCCTCTTAAGATTACAGGCTCGCTATCGCTCGCCAGGAAATAATCGACACCTAAATGGCACTAAAGATCCTTAAATTGACAAAGAAGGGGTGTGCAAGGTCTGAAAACCGCCCAACCAATGGAACTAACGTCTTAAAATCTCGAACTAATGGGGCTAAACATGAGGGAGAAGGGTGTCCAGAAAAAGCAACTACCTCCGCCTTTTATCACAATGAATACGTTAACCAGTTGAGCTCTCCCAAGATCCCACCTAGGGCCCAGTGTTGCCAATTTAGCTACTTTCCCGCTAGATCTAGAGGTATTTATCTAGCGGCAATTGTTTACATCTAGCGACATGAAATCCAGCGATATTCTGGACATCGGAGCCATTTTCGAGCGATATTGTAGAGATTGTGCCATTATTCAAGCGATTTTGTAGAGAATGCCATTAGTCTAGCTATGTTGTGGAGAGTGTGCCATTATTCTAGCGATATTCTGGAGATTGGCGCCATTTCCGAGCGATATCGTAAAGATTTTGCCATTATTCTAGCGATATTGTAGAGATTGTGCCATTATTCTGGAGATATTCTGGAGATTGGAGCCACTTTCGAGTGATATTGTAGAAATTGTGCCATTATTCTAGCGATATTCTGGAGATTGGAGCCATTTTCGAGCGATATTGTAAAGATTGTGCCATTAGTTTATCGATATTGTAAAGATTGTGCCATTATTCTAGCGATATTCTGGAGATTGGAGCCGTTTTCGAGCGATATCGTAGAGCTTGTGCCATTATTCTAGCGATTTTTGGCATTTATTTACTATCTAGCAGACTTGCTTTGGTAACCCTGCTCCGGCCCCGTCACCGCTCTTTAGACCTGCACACAAACGCCTTCATTGGAAAACTTGAGGGCGACTTGAAGGGCTCCACGTGAGGCCTGAGTCAACATGGGATGCCAACCTGAGAATTCTAGAGGGAGGATTTTGGCAGTGGGGTTTTGTATGTACAGTCGGCCAAATAAGTCATGTCTCAGCACCTAGTTTTGCTCACTGTTTGCTGTATTAATGTCTGTCAGATGCTGAATAGGGTGTGTAAAGATAGGAACGTGAAGCCAGAGTCAACATGGGATGCCAACCTAAGAATTCTAGAGGGAGGAATTGCCAGTGGTGTTTTGTACAGTCGGCCAAATAAGTCCTGCGTCCGCTGTCATGTTGTTTTGCTCACTGTGTGCTGTAAACATGGGATGCTAACCGGAGACTTCTAGAGGGAGAATGTGCCAGTGGTGTTTTGTACAGTCGGCCAAATAAGTTCTTTCTCTGCTTTCATTACGTTTTGGTCGCTGTGTGCTGTATTAATGTCTGCCAGATGTTGAATAGGGTATGTAAAGATAGGAACGTGTGAGGCCATAGTCAACATGGGATGCCAACCTGAGACTTCTAGAGGGAGACGTTTGGCAGTGGGGTTTTGTATGTACAGTCGGCCAAAAGAGTCATGGCTCAGGTGTCATTACGTTTTGCTCACTGTGTGGTGTATTAAGGGGGTGACCTGCTTTTTGTTATGTCTGTCCTTTTCTCTCTTTCTCTGGCTTGTATCCATTCGGCCTCATTCAGCCAACTATTTTAAGAAGTTTATCCCCATCTAGGTGTCGATTTCTTCCTGGCGAGCGATAGCGAGCCAGCATTATATGAAGAAATCCGGCTTCGCCGGAGACATTTTTCTATCGAAAAATGTAAAAATTTAGCCTGCTGTCAAACAAAAATAAAAAATATGCTGGCTCGCTACCGCTCACCAGTAAAAAATTGACACCTGGATGGGGATAAACGTCTTAAAACAGTAGGCGGAATGGGGCCAAATGGATACAAGCCAGAGAAAGAGAAGAAAAGGACAGGACACAAACACAGGTCACCCCCCCTTAATTAACCCTCTTGGATTAGCCTCTACAGAATAATGGCGTATACACACACACACACTATCCCAACTATAGCCAGCTCTTTGACGCCCACATGACCTTTCTAAGCTGCATTTTAAGGGGAGATTTCCACTTGAGAGATTTTTTTCTGGACTCCTTTCTCCCTCATGTTTAGTCCCATTGCTTTTCTCATTTTAAGACGTTCGCCCCATTATTTTGACGATTTTAAGAACTTTCGACCCATTTCTGACAAATTTAAGACCTTTCGTGCCATTTAGGTGAGCGATAGCGAGCCTGTAATTTAAGAGAAACCGGCTTTCAGCCGGGAAATTTTTCTACGGAAAAATTTACAAATTTATCTTGAAAGGGGCTCAAGGGGATGTAATCTTAAGCTTGATGGATATCTAGGGACCAAACTAAAAACCTACCCTTAAATCATCTAGCCATGACTAAAACCAAATATAAAAGATGTCACTAGTACTGAAAGGGTTAATTAATTACCCTTTGAGTACGGTCGCGCTAATAAGTCATGTCCCAGCTGTCATTACGTTTGGCTTGCTCTGTGCTGTATTAATGTCTGTCAGATGTTGAATAGGGTGGGTAAGTGTAGGAACCTGTTTGTATATTTCACTTGATATGAAGAAATGAAGCTTAGATATTGCTGATACCAATTATTGATCAAAACATAATTGGTACCGAGACGTCACTTATTAGCGCGACTGTACCAGCGACGTGTGCTATATTGTGTTATAGATGTAATTAACCGATGTTATGCAGCTTAGGAAGGATCTGTGGCAGTTAAAAGGGTTGGTTGAGATAGTTTGCAGCTCTATTATTTGCTAGAGGTCCTTCCTAAACTGAATAAAATTGTCTTAATAGGTGCCAGAATATAATAAAATGGACGTCCCTGGTACTGAAGGGGTGAAGGGGCTAGTGCTTGGTCTATGTGTTGATCAATTTATATATTTTGGGAGTTTCCTCGACTTCAATCAAGCTTAAGGGGGTTGACCTGTTTTTGTTCTGTCCTTTTCTATCTTTCTCTGGCTTGTATCCATTTGGCCCCATTCAGCCTACTGTGTTAAGACGTTTATCCCCATCCAGGTGTCAATTTTTTACTGGTGAGCGGTAGCGAGCCAGTATATTTTTTATTTTTGTTTGACAGCAGGCTAAATTTGTAAATTTTTCGATAGAAAAATTTCTCCGGCGAAGCCGGATTTCTTCATATAATGCTGGCTCGCTATCGCTCGCCAGGAAGAAATCGACACCTAGATGTGGATAAACGTCTTAAAATAGTTGGCTGAATGGGGCCGAATGGATACAAGCCAGAGAAAGAGAGAAAAGGACAGAAATAACAAAAAGCAGGTCACCCCCCTTAAAACAGGCCCCCTTAGACCCCCTTTCAGGATAAATGTGTGCATGTAAATGTGTGCCGGTTTCTTCTAAAATTACAGGCTCGCTATCGCTCACCAGGAGAAAAATGACACCTAAATGGCACGAAAGGTCTTAATATTGACAAAGAAATGGCACGAAAGGTCTTAATATTGACAAAGAAATGGTGCGAAAGGTCTTCAAATTGACAAACTAATGGAACGAACGTCTTAAATCTCCAAACGAATATGCTAAACATGAGGGAGAAGGGGGTCCAGAGAAAGAGAGTACCGTACTACCCCCTTATTAAAGAAAGGTAGCGTGATTCTCCCCATAGAGGTGTCCAAGTGGTCCCTTCAACACCGTCAGAGTCTGCCAGCAAAACATTAGTGGCGGAAGTTTGGTTGTTTGTGTGTTTGTTGGTCTTAGGGAGTGATGGCTTCGAGTAGTACACACACACACACACACACACACACACACACACACAACACACACAACACACACACACACACACACACACACACACACACCACACACACACACACACACACACACACACACACACACACACACACACACACACACACACACACACACACACACACACACACACACACACACACACACACACACACACACACACACACACACACACACACACCACACACACACACACACACACACACACAGACTAAGGCACATAATTATACAGGTTATGGTATTTTTTTTTCTTCCCAGTCCACCTTCTCCCTCATGCTTAGCCCCATTAGTTTTCAGATTTTAAGGTATTTGGCCCATTAGTTTGATGATTTTAAGACCTTTCATCCCATTTCTTTGTCAATATCAAGACATTTCATGCCATTTAGGTGTTTATTTTTTCCTGGTGAGCAATAGCGAGCATGTAATTTAGGAGGAACCGGCTTTCTAACTCAGTAACACACATATACATCGCTACTACAATAATCAATGTTCCTCGGAGCTTTCCTAGTGTATACCACCTCCTCTACGTGGGGTTCGTAGTACCCGCCTTGCAACACAATCCCACCCCTACTCTGCAACTCTCCAATCCAAGAGTGAAACGCTATTCTCAGTCTTTCTTCTATTCTACTGCTGAGTTCTGGAACTCTCTCCCAGAATCAGTCTTTCCCTCTTCCTATGACTTAAATTGCTTCAACTCCGTGTGTCCAGGCATTTTAGCTCGAACGTCCCTTGATTTCGGCCCTGTCACTCTATGAAATCTGGGGGAGGCACTCGCTGCAGGCAGTTATGCCTTTTGTCTCCCTCATTCACAAAGAAAAAAACAAAACAAAACATATACACCTACACTAACACAGACACACGCCTTTAACTCACCACCAACAACTCCACCACCAACACCACCAACAACAACACCACCACCACCAACAACACCACCACCAACAACACCACCATCATCAACAGCACCAACACCACCACCACCACCAACAACAACACCACCACCACCACCACCAAAAACAACAACAACACCACCACCACCAACAACAACACCACCACCAACAACACCACCACCACCACCACCAACAACACCACCACCACCACCACCAACAACAACACCACCACCACCACCACCAACACCAACAAAACCACCACCACCACCAACAACAAACCACCACCACCACCAACAACACCACCACCACCAACAATACCACCACCACCAACAACACCACCACCGACAACACCACCACCAACAACACCACCACCAACAATACCACCACCAACAACACCACCACCACCAACACCACCACCACCAACAACACCACCACCAACAACACCACCACCAACAACACCACCACCACCAACACCACCACCAACAACACCACCACCAACCCACCAACAACACCACCACCACCACCAACACCACCACCACCACCACCAACAACAACAACAACAACACCACCACCACCAACAACACCACCACCAACAACAACACTACCACCAACAACAACAACACCACCACCACCACCACCACCACCACCACCACCACCAACAACTCAACCACCACCACCAACAACACCACCACCCCCAACAACACCACCACCACCAACAACAACATTACCCCCCCCCCCACCACAACTACCAATCCTCCACGACTCTCACCACCACCAACACCACGCCCCCCCCCTCCCCCCCCCACCACCATCACCACACCGGCCCCGTAACCCAATTGCTTCCACATTTCCATAACCATTGAGCTCCACTAATCTGACACACATGATCCGGCCACAAACGCACCCCCCCCCCCCCCCCCCCCCCCCCCCCCCCCCCTCGCTCATTGGGTAGTTTTTATGTGTAACCCACTTAGGAGGACCCTTGGTACAGTCGGTGTCAATAGTTCGACGATAACTTGGCCCCCCTGCGAGATAAATTTGTACATATTTGGTAGAAAAATGCCCTGGTCGAATGCCGGTTCCTCCAAATTTACAGACTCGCTATCGGTCGCCAGGAAAAAAATGACACATAAAGGGCACGAAAGGTCTTAATATTGGCAAAGAAATGGGGCGAAATGTCTTCAAATCGCCAAACTAAAGGAACGAACTTCTTAAAATATCAAAACTAATGGAGATAAACATGAGAGAAAAGGGGGTCCAGAAAAAATTCCCCTCCCCTCCCACCTTAAACAAATCTGAAAAAAAGCAAAGATACGGTCCCCATTACTCCAACTATTTGTTATGTGTATGAAGGAGACAAAAGGCAAAGCTACCTGTAACAAGTGTCTCCCCAAAAGCTAGTAGAGTGACAGTTACTATTTTATTTGAAGCAAGAGTTCCAGCAACCCCTGGATATTTCGCTGCTTGATTTTTTTCTTCTATGTGAGTGAGGGAGACAAAAGGCAGAACTGCCTGTAGCGAATGCCTCCCCCATGCAGTTGAAAGAGTGACAGGGCCAAAATCAAGGGACGTTCGAGCTAAAATGCCTGGACACACGGAGTTGAAGCAATTTAAGTCATAGGACGAGGGAAAGACTGATTCTGGGAGAGTTCCAGATTTCAGCTGTTGAATAGAAGAAAGACAGTAACGTTTTACTCTTGGGTTGGAGAGCTGCACAGAGTAAGGGTGGGATTGTGTTGCAAGACGGGTACTACGTACCCTACTTAGAGGAGGTGGTATACACTGGGACAGCTCTGAGGAGCACTGATTATTGTAGTAGCGATAGAATAGCGAGAGAGATGCAACATAGCGGCGAAGAGAGAGAGTTTGCAGAGAGTTGGTGAGTGGGCGGGAATTAATGATACGAAAGGCCTTCCTTTCTACTTTTTCTAGGAGTGCGGTGTTAGAGGATCCTCCCCACACATGCGAACAATGGGACTCGCTGTGCCCCTGTACAGAGCAAGAAGCTGCGCAGGGGTAAAGAACCCCTTGAGGCGGTTGAGCACACCCACCTTCTGGGAGGCTGCCTTAGGAAGACTGGTAATATGGTCCTTCCAAGTGAGAGCAGAGGAAAGAGAGACGCCAACAATATTGAGAGAAGATGAAGGATTGATTTTTGTATTGTTGAAGAATAAGGGATAGTCCTCTGGGAGTTCCGAACGGGTAGATAGATGGATAAATTGGGTTTTGGAAGGCAACCAGGTTTTTTCTGCCCCAATTGGAAATAGTAGTTAGATCAGAAGATAAGTGTTCTATGGCTTCATTACGTTTGTCTTCGAGGGATTGCTGGCTGGGGCGTTCTGGAAAACTAATTGAGTAGTGTAAGGTAGAGTCATCTGCGTATGAATGGATGGGACTGGAGGTACAGTTGAGAAGATAATTTATGAAAATTAGAAAGAGAATAGGAGATAGGACAGAGCCCAGAGCCCAGAGGAACACCGGAGTTGATAAAATGTGGAAGTGAGCGATGGCCGTCCACAACCGCAGCTATGGAAGGAAATTAGAGACAAAGGCACAGATGGAGGGATAGAAACCGAAGGAGGGTAGTATAGAAATTATAGATTTGTGCCAGACTGTATCGAAAGCCTTCGATATGTCTAGTGCAATAGAAAAAGTCTCACCGAAGTCCCGAAAGGAGGATGACCAAGAGTTAGCAAGATATGAAAGAAGATCACCAGTAGAGCGACCCTTAAGGAAGCCATACTGGCGATCTGAGAGTAGATTATGAGAAGAGAAATGCTTAAGAAATTTGGAAGCAAGAATAGTTTTAAAAACTTTAGAGATACAAGAGATGAGAGCAACTGGACGATAGTTGGAGGGATGAGAGCGGTCACCCTTCTTTGGGACAGGTTGAATGAGAGCAAACTTCCAGCAAGAAGGGAAGACGTTAGAGGAGAGACAGAGACGAAAGAGTTTGCCTAGGAAAACTTGGTGTTTACAAGCTGTACGAAGTGGGTTGCTATAAATACCCCTCTTCCCCCCCTTGCTGACTCATTTTGTTTTCCGCAGGCCCCCCCCCCCCCTGGAACCCCGAGATAAAAGAGCATATCGTGGAGTAAAAACATCCTCTTAGATGAACGAAAGGAAAGTTAAAAAGCGAGAGGGATAATATTACATCATATTTTGATAGCGGGAGACGGTTTTTGTAACGAAATTATTATTATTTTTATTATTATATTATTATTATTATTATTATTATTATATTGTTATTATTATTATTATTATTATTATTATTATTATTATTATTTTTGGGGCAGGGGGCTAGGTACCCTCCTCCCCTTGTAGAATTCTCCTACTCAACGAGACAGAGAAAGGGGCGAGGGAACGCGAAAGTTCTCTTCGGGGCCGTGAAGAGAGATGTTGAATGGTGATTTTTCAATATACAACAGATTGTTGTTGTTGTTCCCCAAGCTGCCTGGCCGAACAGCCCCAAGGCCCCGAGCAAGGCCAAGGCCATAACCGAGCGCCCCCACAGAACCCTCCCTGCCGACCACAATAAAGCCTGGGTGACCGAAGCCACTCCATGGCGGGGAGCTGAGGAGGGTGCGGAAACGCCCGGGAAACCAAAGACCCACCCAGGGCCCTGTGCCCCTCAGCAATTATGAAGAGAAAGTTGAGGGGCAAAGGAAAAATGTGACGCTTAGGCTTCCAATCTTGGTAGATTGGGAGGTCAATCCACGGAAAAGACGCAGTCACTTGAGATCTAGAAAACATATAAGTAAAAGGAACAGTCAGAGTAAGCTATGGGTATGGCAGAGATCGCTCAGTTTTCACTCTGATAGACCAGCCCATCACCACTAAATCAGATTGTTAAATTAATGAGTAACCATGTTTACCTTCAATGTTTTTGGACGCCCCCCTTAGTCTCTCTCTCTCTCTCTCTCTCTCTCTCTCTCTCTCTCTCTCTCTCTCTCTCTCTCTCTCTCTCTCTCTCTCTATCTCTCTCTCTCTCTCTCTCTCTCTCTCTCTCTCTCTCTCTCTCTCTCTCTCTCTCTCTCTCTCTCTCTCTCTCTCTCTCTCTCTCTCTCTCTCTCTCTCTCTCATTCATGTGAGAAAATATGGCAACGAGTAGGTGTTATTCATTTCTTTGATATTAACCCCTTCTGTACCGGCGACGTCTATTTTAGTGGATTTCAGCTACATTAAGACGATTTTATGAAGCTGGGGAAGGATGTATCATGGTAGCTGAAAGGGTTAATTTAGATAGTCTGTTGCCTGTTCATGGGTAGACGTCCTTCCTAAGCTGAACAAAATCTGCTAATGGTTGCCAAAATATAATGAAATGTACATCACCGGTACAGAAGGGGTTAAGCCCCTTGAGGATCATGATAATTTTTGGCAGCATATTTTGGCAATCATTAGACGCTTTTATGCAGATTAGCAAGGGTATAAGGAAGGCAGAGGGTTGACTGAGACCGTCTTTACCCTTTTAACTCTCACTGTCTCACAGATCCTTTCTAAGCTGTATCAAAGCGTCTAATTATAGTCAGACTAAACGAGCCTTAACACGTCATAATCCTCCATGAATAATTAAGACTAACTGTAACATAATCATGGTGACATACAACACACGGTACCGAAACTTGTACCGGTACATAATATTAGGGGGAGATGGGTCGTTTTTCTGGGCCCCTTTCTCCCCATTAATTTTTGACATTTTGTAAGACGTTCGGCCCATTAGTTTGGCGATTTTAACACCTTTAGCTCCATTTTTTTTCAATTTTAAGACCTATCGTGCCATTTAGGTGTCGATTTTTGTCCTGGCGAGCGATAGCGAGCCTGTAATTATTAGAGGAACTAGCATTGTTCTACCATAAAAAGTACAAAATTATCTTGAGGGGGGGGGGGGGTCTAGGGGTGTGTGTTTTTTTTAAAGTTTGAGGGAGGTCTAGCGAGGAAACTAAAAAATAAATGAATAAATTAAACAAAATTACCAAAAAGTGAAGTGTAGGGTTTATTTTGTAGTATATTTATTAATGTACTTAATATTGTTTTAGTTTCCTTTCTAAACCTCTATCAAGCAGAATTAATTATCTTCAAAATCCATCATCGACATAAATGTGTACATTTATCGGTAGAAAATGTTCCCGGCCGAAATCCAGTTCCTCCAAAATTACAGGCTCGCTGTCGCTCGCCAGGAAATAATCGACACCTAAATGGCACGACAACAATATATAATGGGACAGAAAGTCTTAAAATCGCCAAACTTATGGGCCGAACATCATATAATCTGAAACGAAAGGGGCCAAACATGAGGGAGAAGGGGGTCCAGAAAGACACCAACCATCTCCCCTTACTTAATACATGCGTCTGCCCAAAAGCTGTGTGTATAAGCGACTTAAGGGGCGGTCACCGGCTTTTTTGTTTATCTTTCTCTCCTTTTCTCTCTTTCCCTGGCTGGTATCTATTCGGCCCCATTCAGCCAACTGTTTTAAGACGTGTATCCCCATCCAGGTGTCGATTTCTTCCTGGCGAGCGATAGCGAGCCAGCATTGTATGGAGAAATCCGGCTTCGCCGGAGACATTTTTCTAATGAAAAATGTAAAAATTTAGCTTGCTGTAAAAAAATATATATATATATATGCTGGCTCGCTACCGCTCGCCAGGAAAATATTGACACCTGGATGGGGATAAACGTCTTAAAACAGTAGGCTGAATGGGGCCGAATGGATACAAGCCAAAGAGAGAGGGAGAGAAGGAGAAAAAAAAAACGAGGTGGGCTCCTTTAAATAAATGTCAGTTACGTTACTATAATCCCAGCCCTACTCTGTGCAACTCTCCAACCCAAGAGTGAACCGTTATTCCCAATCTTTATTTTATTCAATAGCTTAGGTCTGGAACTCTCTCCCTGAATCCATCTATGTCTCATCCTATGACTTATATTGCATCAAACTCCGCGTGTCCAGGCATTTTGACTCGTGCATTCCTTATTTAGGCCCTGTTACTCTCAACTCTAGGGGAGGCACTCGTCACAGATAATTTTGCCTTTAGTCTCCCTCATCCACATAAACAAAAACAATTTTTTTTTTATTCCCAACCATATTTATTTAACGCTTGCTTGGAATTTGTTAATCTCAAATCCTGCTATTTAACCCTGGCAATATCCAATACGCGTTTCTTGTATGTTTCCTGGCTATTATCAGACGTTTTTAATCAGATTAGGAAGGATATAATTATGGAAGTCAGAGGGTTAAATTGGGGATAGTCTTTACCCTTTTCATACCCTCAGATCCTTCCTAAGCTGTATAAAGTGGTCTCCTGATAGCCAGAATAAATTGTCAATATCATGATCCTCAAAGGGGTTAAGGGGAAGTTTTTAGTGTGTTTCCTAGACTTCCATCAAGCTTGAAATTACACTCCCTTGACCCCCTTTCAAGATAAATTTGTACATTTTTCGGTAGAAAAATGTCCCGGCCGACGGCCGGTTCCTCTTAAATTACAGGCTCGCTATCGCTCGCCAGGAAAAAATTGACACCTAAATGGGATGAAAGGTCTTAAAAGTGACATAAATGGGGTGAAAGTTCTTAAAATCGCTAAACTAATGGGGCGAACGTCTTAAAATCTCAAAAGCAACGGGGCTAGACATGAGGGAGAAAGGGGTAAAAAAAAAAAAAAAAATCCCTCAAGTGGAAATCTGCCCTTAACCTCTTCTGTCCAGGGATGTCTTTATGGTTTTACTCTAGGTATATATATTTAGAGGATTTTGTGCAGCTTAGGAAGGATGTGTGGTAGCTAGAAGGAATTATAATTGAGGTAAGTCTGTCATGTTTTAAAGGGAGATTTCCACTTGAGGGTCTTTTTTCTGGACCCCTTTCTCCCTCATGTTTAGCCCCATTGCTTTTGAGATTTTAAGACGTTCACCCTAGTAGTTTGGACATTTTAAGACATTTTGCCCCATTTCTGTCAATTTTAAGACCTTTCGTGCCATTAAGGTGTCGATTTATTCCTGGCGAGCGATAGCGAGCCTGTAATTTAAGAGCAACCGGCCTCCAGCCTGGACATTTTTCTACCGAAAAATGTACAAATTTATCTTGAAAGGGGGTCTAGGGGGTGTAATTTTAAACTTTATGAAAATGTAGGGAACAAACTAAAAACCTCCCCTTAACCCACTGAGCCCCAGCGACGCAGCGTTTGCATCAGCAATGTATGTAACGCTAAACCCCAGCGACGCAACAGTCGCGTCAGTGTTACTCCGGTCCCAATTACTCCGGTCCTATGGCACCTAGAGGGCTCATATTTGTATAGGAACTGTGTAAGTATCCCATGCAACCATGCCGATGGTTGAAAACTCTCAAAGTCCAACCGTGTGCACGTTAGCGCACAAAAACCGGCATTTTGGATGTTATTGCCTTCAATTTTTTACTCTTGTAAAATCCGTTTTCGGGGGCTCCGTAGGACCAATTTTTGACCTTTTTGATCGTTTTTTTTTTTTATTTCCTTCATTCCTAACCCATTCGCTATTGTTTCTGGAAAAAAACTTTTTTCAAAACCGTCTGGTCCCTGGTGGTACATTTATTAATAACTAGCTGGGACTCGGCGGGTTAATGTGTATAGAACTATAGACGTCCTTCCTAAGCTGAATAAAATCGTCTAGATAGTCTGTCATGTTTTAATAGGTGGACGTCCTTCCTAAGCTGAATAAAATCGTCTAATGGTTGCCAGAATATGATAAATAATACGTCGCCGGTACAGAAGGGGTTAATACTGTATGTTCTTGTATTGCAGACCGTTCGAGTTACGACGGAGACCACCACTCGTCCGACAACTTGGACAAACTGAAGGGCAACATATAACCTCGGCTGCTTATGAGGTAAATAGTCGTTTTTTCTCCAAGCTTACTTTCCATTATAGTGATTATGCAATATTAATAGTTCCCTTAAGGAGGGTGACCTGCTTTTTGTTATTTGTCCTTTTCTCTCTTTCTCTGGCTTGTATCCATTCGGCCCCATTCAGCCAACTATTTTAAGACGTTTATCCTCATCTAGGTGTCGATTTCTTCCTGGCGAGCGATAGCGAGCCAGCATTATATGAAGAAATCCGGCTTCGCCGGAGACATTTTTCTATCGAAAATGTACAAATTTAGCCTGCTGTCAAAAACATTTAAGAAATATGCTGGCTCGCTACCGCTCGCCAGTAAAGAAAATTGACACCTGGATGGGGATAAACGTCTTAAAACAGTAGGCAGAATGGGGCCAAATAGATACAAGCCAGAGAAAGGGAGAAAAGGAGAGAACAAATGCAGGTCACCCCCCATAAACATTATACGGGAGTCTGAAAGATTCTGTCTTATAGAACATTGTATGCACTTGGTTTTCTGGGCATTAAAAGAAACTAGATTGTGTTGTCGCCATTCATTAAAAGAAACTAGATTGTGTTGTCGCCATTCATTAAAAGAAACTAGATTGTGTTGTCGCCATTCATTAAAAGAAACTAGATTGTGTTGTCGCCATTCATTAAGTTTATAGATAGATATTTGATACAGTAAGGAACAGAGGTGGGGCCAAAACTGATCCCTGAGGAACGCCAGCATTTATGGAATAAAACTGATAGTAAAGGCCATCTGCCATTAAACGTATTGTTCTGTTGTGAAGATAAGAAGACATTAGTGGAATTAGTGATGCAAGACCGTAGTGTAACATCTTCGACAATAAGGATTAATGCCAGGCTATTAAAAACCTTTGAATTATCCAGTGCTATTGTATGCGTTTCACCATTTTGGCTTGTAGCTTGGTTAATTTGATGCGTAAGAAGGCAAAGAATGTCTGCAGTTGATCGTTCATGTCTAAAGCCATACTGTCTATTACTGATTAATTTATTAGTTACTAGATGCTTGATTAGGTGATTATTTAGGTGACCGGTCAACTCAACCAGTAGACCATTTCAACCAGTAGCTCTCAACCAGTACCAAATCAACCAATACGGTTAGGTTAGGTTAGGTTAGGTTAGGTTAGATTAGTACTATATTTTGGCATTGGGGTTTGGTTGGTCTGGGTTAATTTGGCACTGGTTGAGAGCTACTGGTTGAGATGACATGGAACCGATTATTTAATATTGTTTCAAATATTTTTACCAAGGGTGTAAGTTATAGCTATTAGTCTGCAGTTTGGTGGATCTGAAGAGGCTCCCTTTTTAGGAACAGGATGAATGTTTGCTTCTTTCCAGGACACTGAGAAACATGAGGTATGGGTACACCAATGGAAATTTTGACCTAGATGTGTGTGTGAATTTGTATTTTGTTTTTGTGTGTTTGTTGTTTCTGTTGTGATGTCCTTGTTCGGGCTCTGTCTTGAGTCGGCCACCCCCCACCCCATTTGTTTTTGTTTTTGTTTTTAGTTTTTTTGGAAAAGTGGGGATTGGGCCTGAGTACATGCTTACTTGCTTATGGTAGTCAATCGTAGTCCGATGATTACGTTCCCTTCCTGCATTCATCTGTTGTGAGTTCTACGATGACTGTAGAGTCCTATCCGTGATGCACATATCCTGCCACAGTCTGGGCACTGGTAGTCCGGGTTAGGAGGTGCTGGTTGTTCCCGGCGTGCATGTCTCCGGGCCCTCTTCTCCTGCTGGTGAGGCCCTTCTCTATTCAGGGTAAGCAGCACGGATCCTGAAAAGGACTGCTCAGACACACAGGGGTCTGCCGAAGACGACTGCCACTCCAGTCCCAGCCATCGGCGACCATAAATAGCCCTGTGTCGCCAACGTGCAGGGGTCGAGCTAGAAACTCCCAGAACCATCCTGTTCCCGTCACTAGACTCCCCATCGCCGCTGGTCTTTGGTTCAGGAAAAGGGAAAAATTGACAAAAGCAGGAAGAGAAAACCTGCGCATAGAAGAGTTTAGAGTGCCGAGGGAGGTGCGCAGTTCCAACTTCACTATCTTGGTACTGAACAGGGGTTGCTGATGGCAAGGGGGTGACCCAAGACGACCAGCTCCTGCTCAATACTGCAGGGGACTGCCGGGATTCCAGTTTGTCGGAAACTGCCAGGACGTGACCCCAACGTCTGCTGTTCTCTCAGGGTGTGCTCCCCTAGCCTTTGTCTTACTAGACTAAACCACAAGGCAGTGGGTGTGCGGTTGTTGGTAGATGACAAGGATGCACATCATACCTCTGGGGGCCACCGCATGCCCCGAGATCCCCTATTGATTTAGCCTGGGGTCGCAAGACACCCAGTTACCGTGTGTGGCCCCGGGGAGGCACAATAGGAGTCTTGGTGATGGAGAGGCTATGTACTGGCAGAGGGAGACTTACGCACTCGGCTCTCCTTTTCACCACAAAGGTTAGCCAGCGGCAGCAGCTGAAAGCGAGAATTGCATGCAAGCAAGCAGCACTACACCAACATGCTACTGCACTAGTCGCATCACATCACCCTGTGTGATAACACACATGCATACATACATATATACATACATACATAGGAGTGGTTATAACATGTCTGGTGTGAATCTTGAATGGGGGGAATTAAGGGAGCCCAGACGGTATTGTGCAGCATAATTTACTGGTTCGGCTCAATGGTTTAAGGAGGGGGTTTAGTTTGCTCTCTAAACCTCTATCAAACTTAACAAAAATAACACTCACAAGACCCCCCTTCGATATGAATTTGTACATTTTTCGGTTGAATTATGTCCCGGCCGAAGGCCGATTCCTCTTCAAATACAGGCTCGCTATCGCTCGCCAAGAAAATAAATAAACACCTAAATGTGCCGGCACGAAAGGTCTTAATATTGGCAAAGGAATGGGGCAAAAGGTCTGAAAATCGCCAAACTAATGAGGCTGTCTTGAAATCTCATAACCAATAGGGTTAAACGTGAGGGAGGAGGAGGACTCGAAAAACAATTACCTCCCCTTAAAATTGAGTAAAGGAATATCTTGATTTCGTTCATCTAAGGTGGAGTGGGTGGATAAAATATCAGTGAGAAGGTTGGTTTTACCTCGCGGGTCACTTACAAGATTGCCATCGGTAAATTTTAATGGTGGAATGGATGAAACCATAGTGAAATTAGACTTCATCGAGCTAAGAGTAGAAAACAAAATATATACCGGTATATATATATATATATATATATATATATATATATATATATATATATATATATATATATATATATATATATATATATACCGGGTATATAATATTTAGATTGCCAAGTAGTTTATGTGCCTGCTTGGAAAGAAAGATTACACAATTCGATCATATTTCCCCCAACTGTGATTGACACAAACAAGTTCGGACTGCCTATACTCCATTCATTCGACCTGTGCATCTGGCTCCTAACTGATGTTTGCATCGAGGCTCATGATTGGCCATCGTATCAGTACCCTTGCTCACTGGCCAAAATGAGTGGCAGAGCTGATAATGTCTTCTTATTATCTTTATTATTCCTTATGTATTCATTAAACTATATACGTTTAAGTAATTGTAATGATTACTTAAATTATAGTCTTATCCGAATCTAAAGAGCTATTAAATATCACATGAAACCCAATAATAACTTATATATCATAAAGTAAACACAAGCGAAACAGTAACATGATAAACGGGAGAGTAAGCGAGAGAGGAGACTGACTGACGGGCTCACGCAGATTAGCCAATCACAGGCCATGATTTACTTACCGGTATCACACATTTAATATAGGCTGTGACGGAATCTCTTCCCTTGCTTGTGTTTACTGTATTATATCTACAATTTGATGTGTTCCATGTAGTATCGTATAGCTCTTAAGGTTCGAATATCACTGTAGATTATCATATTATCGTATGAATTAAATATAGCCTACTGTTCTTTATTATTCCATAATTATATATTATTTAAACTATATAAGTTTTAGTAATGATGATGATAATGTGATAGGTGATATCAGAACCTTAAGAGCTATAAATTACCACATGGAACACATACAATTGTAGATATAATAAAGTAAACACTAACTCCCAGTATCACTATCACCCATGTCATCTATGTTCTATCTTCTCTATCTCCCAGCAACACCATCTCCCATTTCCTCTATCTACCAGCCCCTCTATCCCCCGTATCTACACTCCCAAGCCCCTTATCTCCCATCTCTACTATCTCCCTGCCCCTCTATCTACCAGCCCCTCTATCCCCCGTATCTACACTCCCAAGCCCCTTATCTCCCATCTCTACTATCTCCCTGCCCCTCTATCTACCAGCCCCTCTATCCCCCGTATCTACACTCCCAAGCCCCTTATCTCCCATCTCTACTATCTCCCTGCCCCTCTATCTACCAGCCCCTCTATCCCCCGTATCTACACTCCCAAGCCCCTTATCTCCCATCTCTACTATCTCCCTGCCCCTCTATCTACCAGCCCCTCTATCCCCCGTATCTACACTCCCAAGCCCCTTATCTCCCATCTCTACTATCTCCCTGCCCCTCTATCTACCAGCCCCTCTATCCCCCCTATCTACACTCCCAAGCCCCTTATCTCCCATCTCTTCTATCTCCCTGCCCCTCTATCTACCAGCCCCTCTATCCCCCGTATCTACACTCCCAAGCCCCTTATCTCTCATCTGTACTATCTCCCTGCCCCTCTATCTCCAAGTCCCTCTATCTCCCATTTTCCGATCTCTCACTCCCATATCGTCCATCTCCCTCTGTCTCTCAGTGTAATATTTCTATCTTGCAGGACTCTATCTCCCATTTCTCACTCCTTTATCCCCTATATCGTCTCTCTCTCTCTCTCTCTCTCTATCTCTATCTCTATCTCTCTTTCTCTTTCTCTTTCTCTCTCTCTCTCTCTCTCTCTCTCTCTCTCTCTCTCTCTCTCTCTCTCTCTCTCTCTCTCTCTCTCTCTGTGTATTTATTTCAATCTTCCAGCCCCTCTATCTCCCATTTCCCCTCGCTCTCCCTCCCTCCCTCTCTTTCTCAGCCCAGTAGCTCTATCTCCCTTAGCTCCCAGCTGGGCTATGTGTACCTCTCAGCACTGCCACAATAACAGAAGTCTCTCAGCCGGAGCGACAGTCAATTCACGAAATCCAGAAAGTTTAAATCTCAACTTTAGACGCGATCCATCAACTCCGCGAAGGTAGGGGAGTTTTGAGTCGTCTAGGTGTTTGGTGGGGGTGTATGTGGTGTGGTGGTGGAGTTACTGGTGTGGTGGTGGAGTAACTGGTGTGGAAACATAGAGTAGGGCTAGGACTTTATTTTATTAACGTATCGGCTTCACAGAGCCTTCGTTAGAACTGAAAAATATAAGGGCATTCTGCGGTTATATACTGTATAATTATACTGGTACAAGTGTCGTTCATCCAGCTGGGCATCTCGACGTTCCAATCTTTGTCGTCCGTTTTCAATTTTACTTTTCGTTCCAGTCTCGTATCGCAACGTTCGCTGCTAGAGTTGACCAATTGATGAAGCCTCCCCTGTTGTTGATAGATTCGGTTGTGTCGATTAGAGCTGCTTCGATTGCTTTTCTTAGGCTTTTTGATAATCCCTTGTATATGGTTGTTGCTTCATTCTAATTTGGTAGATGGTTGTGTTCTTCTACATGGACCACGAGGGCATAATTTGATTTTCTGTGCCGTCTTATGTCATTTTCTGTGCCGTCTTATGTCATTTTCTGTGCCGTCTTATGTCATTTTTGTGTTCGGTGATTCTATTCTTTAACCCTCGTCCTGTCTCGCCAAAGTACGCTCGCTCACAGCCGTTACAAGGGATCCTATACACGACGCTTGATTCGTTGTCTCTTGTGTTTTCCTTTTGTATGACAATTTCTCCAATTCTTCGTCCTGATTATGTACCGATATTCACTCCCGTTTTTCGCATGAACTGATCGATGATTATTGCTTGCTTTAAGTTTGGAACAATTAAGAATTTGCTGTCGCCTGAGGTATTCGCTTCTATATTTTCGCTCCTATCCTTGATTTTTCTTGCTTTGTGTTTTAATTTTATTAGAAAACCTTTGGGGTAACCCAGCTTAGTGAATGCTTGTAATAAATAATTAATTTCTCCTAATTGTTCCTCACTGCAGATGCTAAAGGCTCTTAAGAACAATCCGATGACAACTCCCGACTTGGTTCTATTGCTGTGAGCTGAAAGATAATGAATGGAGTCGTCTCGGTTTGTTGGCTTTCTGTAAACGGAGAAGTTTGCGCGTTACTCACCTCGCCATACTATGGTGTCTAAAAAGGGCAATTTTCCTTCTTCCTCATCCACAGTGGAATGGATGTTTTCACATACGTTGTTGATTTGCTCAGGATATCGTTTATATTTGTACGTCTTGGGGTAATTATTATCACGTCGTCTACCGTAACGGTACGGTACTGTACCACAATGTCTCTTTGCCGATTATTTTACTAAATTTTTCTTTGTCCAGCGTTTCCATAAATATTGAAGATAATACCGCACGAAGAGGCGAACCCATTGCTAGCCCACTATGTTGTCTAAATTCTTGATCGTTGAACGTGAATGGGGTAAATTCTACGGATAACTTAACCAATTTGATAAAGTCTGTCTTGGAAACGGGTAATTCCTTGTCATTAATCTTCTCAATACCTCTTTTTACTACTTGGATAGCTTCTTCTACAAGCACATTTGTAAATAACGCCTTTACATCAAAGCTCGCCATCTTTTTGTTACGGAAGTTTACGTATCAAATCGGATGAGTTTTTCAGGTGAGCTGCGCTGATGGATCCTAGCTTCGTTGATAATGGTTTAGCCAGCTGTTTTCAGGTGAGCTGCGCTGATGGATCCTAGCTTCGTTGATAATGGTTTAGCCAGCTGTTTGGCCAATCTGTGTGGGGCGCTACCAACACCCGATGTTATGGGTCTCATCGGTATTCCGGGTTTGTGAACTTTGGGTTGACCTATCATTCTTGGTGATCGTGGGCTTTCTTCTATTAAGTACAATAACTTCTTACCTCGCTGCGTTTGTTCTTAATATTTTCCTTGCTATACTATTGATATTACTGGCTTCCCCATCCGCATATCCTGGGTGCTTCTTTTTATAAGTTGTTTCATCATTTAGTAGGTTTATTTAGATTTTCTTATCGTAATCTGTCTTGTTCAATACTATAACTCCACCACCTTTGTGTTCTTGCTTATCACTGTTTTTATCTTCGCTCAGGTGCTGCAGAGCAGTTACATAACGTTTAGAAAGAGAACTGTGTTGCGCATCCGCGAGGGCTTTATGATACGCTATTATACCCTGTTTGAATCCTTTTATCTTTGTCACTGTCTGTCCACCTGTAGTTTTGATGTATATATTCTACATAGCTTCTCTTGTCCACTCCCGTGTCGAATTTAAGTTCAAATGACAATGCCTCTTTCTCGGTTTTAGATAGATGTTTCGCTGAAATATTATTTACCAGTTCAGATCGTCTCTGTGAAGCCGAAACGTTAACAAAATAAAGTCCTAGCCCTACCCTATGTTTCCATACCACCCATTCTTCCATTATATATATATATATATATATATATATATATATATATATATATATATATATATATATATATATATATATATATATCGATTGAGCATTTTCAACAGTTATGCTAAGCTTGGAATTATAATATAGTATTCCTGGGAAATACTATTGACTTGTTAACATGATACAAGAGATTGTTTGCATATTTCTTCTCTTTAACTCTCTCTCTCTCTCTCTCTCTCTGTCTCTCTGTCTCTCTCTCTCTCCCTCTCCCTCTCCCCTCGACCTCTCTCCCTATCTCTCTCCCCCCCTCCCTCTCCCTCTCCTCTCCTCTCCCTCTCCTCTCTCTCTCTCTCTCTCTCTCTCTCTCTCTCTCTCTCTCTCTCTCTCTCTCTCTCTCTTCTCTTCTCTCCTCCAACGCCAGTCAGGACCGAGATAACTATGCTAATAGACTCCTCTGAGTATTGATATCGCTACCCCCGGAAAAGCCCTCCCACAACCCCACCCAATCAAACTCCACCCGCACAGTTAAGAGAAATAAATAACCCCACCCAACCCTTAGAAGTCCATCACAACCATTTAAAGGAAACCGTCAACCCCAATGGCCCACAAGTTGCGAAAACTTACCTACCTGAACCACAAAACAAACTAAACAACCCCACCCAACCCCATCCAAGCCAACCCAACCAACTGAATGAATTTGACAACCCGCCGCGGCTTCAAGTCATAACCCCAAACCCATCCTCACCAATAAGAAAAACAAATCCAGCGCATGCTGAGAGAAATGATATAAAAATAATATCCATAAATGCCTGCTCAATAAGAAACAAAATAGACGAACTCAAATGTCTGTTATTAAATGAGAAAGTTGACGTTATTTGTATAACGGAAACACATCTGAACCTTAAAAATAAAGATCTACTTCATGAATATCACATAGAGCCATATAAATTTTTTCATAAAGACCGTAACAATGGAAAACAAAGAGGGGGGGTTGCAATGTACGTTGCAACCTACTTAAACCCAGTCGAGGTGACTCTCCCCGAAAGTAATGCAGAAATAGTGTGCGTCAAAATAAATACAAAAAACATGAACGTAAATATCACTACAGCGTACCGAGCACCGAGACTAACTGTTACGGATGATACAATTTTTTATGAAATACTAGAGAAAACCCTTAATTCCGACGAAACAGTTTTACTAGGTGACTATAACCTCCCCCTAATTGACTGGAATACCACGACCGGAAAAATGCTGAGTCACGCCTAATGACAAGCTTCATCCAGGACAATTTTTTGACTCAACACGTAAAACAGCCGACGCGAGACAGGAATATACTAGACCTCGTAATCACTACCCAAGAAAATTTATTATCAAACCTGGATGTAGGTGAACATCTGGCAACGTCCGATCATAAAATCTTAAGAATCAACGTTATAAGCAAATATTCCTCAGTAAAAACAACAGGAATGGTTTCGGACTTCAAAAACGCAAATTATGACGGACTTAAGGAATCGCTATCAAACATACACTCAAACCTCATAAATATAAACGAAGTAAATGAACTATGGGGACATTTTAAGTCTACAATTACAGAAGCGCATAAACAATTTGTACCCATGAAACCAAAACGTAGTTCGAAATCAAGTATGCCCCCTTGGTACAGTAGAGACATTGGCAAGGCAATAAGGAAAAGGAATCAACTCCACAAACTTGTAAAAAATAACACAAACACTGAAGTAATTAAAAACTTGTACAAAAATAGTAGAAGGGAAGTGAAAAAATAATTAGGGCGAACAAACAAAATTACGAAATGACTATTGCCAGAGAAAGTGCCACAAACCCCAAAAAATTCTACAGTTACGTAAACAAAAATAAACAGATCAAAGCGGAATCGGACCGCTAATAGAAGATGGCCAGACAATAACAGGCGACACAAACACGGCAAATCTGCTCAACAAATATTTTGGCTCAGTTTTCACAGAAGAAATTATCGATCATACCCTTGAAAATAACACCTCAACTCATGAGATAGGAGATTTCACCATCAGTGTTACCGAAGTACAAAGCAAATTGAGTAATTTAAATGTAAATAAGACCCCGGGACCCGACATGCTCCACCCGAAAATAATTAAGAATGTCAAGGACGAAATAGCAAAACCCCTGACACAACTATTTAACTTATCACTACTACAGGGGATTGTACCGAGTGATTGGAAAGATGCGAACATTACGCCGATATACAAGAAGGGTAGCAAGGCCAAAGCGAGTAATTACAGACCAATTAGCCTAACTTCAATTGTAGGAAAAATCATGGAAAAAATCATTAGAGATAAGATTGTAGATTACCTCGAATCAAACAACCTAATCAAAAATAGTCAACACGGCTTTAGATCAAATAAGTCATGCCTAACAAATTTGATTGAATTTTATAACAAACTATTCACATATAACGACATGACGAAATCACTAGATATAATCTTCTTGGACTTTCAAAAAGCTTTCGACAAGGTGCCTCACCGAAAACTATTGGCTAAACTGGAGAGGATAGGTATCAAAGGTGAAATTCATTCTTGGATAAAAAATTGGCTTACGGACAGAAGACAGAGAGTGGTGATACATGGAGTGGAATCGGAGTGGGAGCCTGTCACTAGTGGAGTTCCACAGGGTTCAGTCCTTGGACCGGTCCTGTTTCTCATTTACATTAACGATATCGATGTAGGGGTAAACAACACCATTTCCAAATTCGCCGACGATACAAAAAATAGGAAATACAGTCCTGAACGAAGATGATAGAAATGCGTTGCAATCTGATTTAAACAAGATATCAGAGTGGTCGAAAAAATGGCAGATGCCCTTCAATGTCGATAAATGTCAGGTGCTGCAGGGTGGTAGCAGAAATATGAAATACAAATACGAAATGAATGGCAAACAAATAAAAACCGCAACGGTAGTAAAAGACCTAGGGGTACTAATATCTGAAAACCTAAAAACTTCCGACCAATGTATAGCAGCTGCAAATAAGGCAAACATAGCATTGGGCTTTATTAAACGAAAATTTACATATAAACATGAAAACGTAATAGTGCCACTGTTCAAAAGTATGGTGAGGCCCCACCTTGAATATGGTGTGCAGTTCTGGTCACCTTATCTGATCAAGGACATTGTAAGACTCGAGTCAGTACAGCGTAGAGCGACGAAGATGATACCCTCATTACGAAATAAACCATATGAAGAAAGACTTAAACGATTGAACCTGTTCTCATTAAAAAAGAGGAGGTTGAGGGGTCAGCTTATTGAGTGCTTTAAGATACTAAAAGGTTTCGACAAAGTCGATGTAAATGCACTATTCACATTAAACAATACTAATCAAACTCGCGGAAATGGAATGAAATTAAAAACCAAAAAGGCAACCTAGATGTCACAAAGAGTTTCTTCACCTACAGTGTGGCGACAGAGTGGAATAAACTACCAGCGAGAGTGGTGGAGAGCGACACAATAAACGCCTTCAAGGGAAGGCTTGACCTCTATCTGCAGAGGGCTGGGGTGATATGAATGGAGAAAAAAAAAAAAAAAAAAAAAAATGTATGTATATGTATGTGTGTGCACTGTACAGTATGTATATATATACTGTATATATATGTGTATGTATGTATGTGCATATGTATGTGTAGATGTCTATATATATATGTATGTGTATGTATGTGTATGTGTTTGTATATATGCATATTATAGTTTGTAAGGCCAGACTGCCTAGTAAGGACCTTGAGGTCTGTGTGGTCTGTGTATCTATGTAGCTCTATGTAGCTCTATGTAGCTCTCTCTCTCTCTCTCTGCCAGTGTTTGTGTGTGTGGCTCCCCGTAGTGGCTCTAATCTACAAAAGAGAGGTCCCTGGGTGGCTCACGAGAAAAATACGTTTCATTTGAGCGTGTCTGGTCGTTTTTTCTCCTTCCTCTTTTGTGTCTGTATCTTCTTATACTTCTGGTTCTGCTTCTTTTTGTTCGTGTTCTTCTTTTTGTTCTTGTTCTTGTTCTTATTATTATTCGGCTTCTTTTTCTTCTGCTTTTGCTTCTTCTTATGATTCTTCTGTTCTCTGCTTCTTCTGTTCTTCTTTTTCTCCTTCTTCTTTATTCTCCTCCTCCCCTTCCACCCACCACGATTGTCTCTTCAGCTTTTCACTTTCATTAACTACAGTTTCATCTTCCGACAATATACCATTTAACCGTATTGAATTCGAGGGGGGTATTAATGTACAAGTGTCGCCTCCAAAGCACACTCCCTTTCGCCCCATTTAGATTGTGATTATTATATGTACAGTATATATATATGTACAGTATATATATGTACAGTATATATATGTACAGTATATATATGTACAGTATATATATGTACAGTATATATACTGTATGTACAGTATATATATGTACAGTATATATATGTACAGTATATATACTGTATGTACAGTATATATATGTACAGTATATATGTACAGTATATATATGTACAGTATATATATGTACAGTATATATATGTACAGTATATATATGTACAGTATATATATATGTACAGTATATATATGTACAGTATATATATATGTACAGTATATATATGTACAGTATATATATGTACAGTATATATATGTACAGTATATATGTACAGTATATATATATATGTACAGTATATATATGTACAGTATATATGTACAGTATATATATACAGTATATATATATATATGTACAGTATATATATGTACAGTATATATATGTACAGTATATATATGTACAGTATATATATGTACAGTATATATATGTACAGGTATATATGTACAGGTATATATGTACAGGTATATATGTACAGGTATATATGTACAGGTATATATGTACAGTATATATATGTATACAGTACCAGGTTTTTACTGGGCTTCATTGGATAAATTAGATAGGTTCTTACTCGACTGGAGAAGTTGAATTCACTTTTAACACATGCACAAAGGTAATAGAGGATAAAAAATAACACAGCGTACATTCATATATTGTATTCGCTAAACATGGATATCGTATTTTAATATTAGATAATGGTATACAGTATATAGAACACAATAATGCACGAACGAGGTTCCACAATACTCTCTCACACTTAAGACTTTGCCTGTATATAATAGCTTAGTACTCCCTTCAATCAAGGTATGACAGAGAGAAGATTTGCAGTGTAAGCGGAAAGATTAGAGGTTAGAAATAGGTCAAGAATGTCCAGGGTGGTCGGGATATGGGTGGGGTGCTTAACTAACTGTTCTAGGTAATTTATGATAAAAAAGATGTAGTCTTGTTCACCAGGTTGGTCATTGAAAAGAGATGAGAGCCATCGGTGGTGGTGAACATTGAAATCTCCTAAGATGGAGATTTCAGAGAAGGGAGAGATGGATTGAATGTGTTCCACTTTAGAAGTAAAATAGTAAAAAAACAAAATTGGATAGTCAGTAGAATTAGGAGAGAGATAAACAGCACATATATATATAGTGAGAGAGTGACAAGATAGCTTAAGTCAGAGAGTTGAGAATTCAGAAGAGTCAAAGTTAAGAATATTGCCGATGTCTATAGTAACCCTGCGAGTGAAGCCTGCTAGCTAGAGAGCTCGTTCGGGTGTCATTTGAAAGCTCTTTTATTCTATTTTTTTATGCAATCATTTCATTTCATTCAGCCACTTGCTTAAGTAATCAGGAGTGTCTGAATGAGCCCTATTATACCAGGAATATGGCCGCACTGAAAGAGTTAAAGACTCGCTTCTAACTTACTGTAAATATTCCAGGGTGCTTGCATTCACAAACCTATGTAACCTTGTCATAAATATCTACACACCCCTTTTAGTATTTTAACTCTCTTATGCTTGGAAACTTATTACCACTATCGTTCTCTCTCAAGGGCTAATTGCACTACCGCGAGACGATACACGTATATTATCACTCTGTTTTAGCCCGCAGTAATCGCCTCTATATGCAGTGTAGTATGTATTTGTAACCCTGTGTGAAGCAATGTTAAGCTCTGATCCCAGCCGGAAGCATTGACCAGAAGCCATGACAAACTTCAGGCGTCGTGATAACAATTCCTTAGCAGAGCACAGCTGTGGTACTGCAAAAAAAGAAAGTGGGAGATTGTTAGAACTAGTGGAAGGCAAACACACTGCCACTCAGTGGGGTAGCGGTTATATCATTCACATAGAGTATTACACTTATCCCTAACCCGCAACAAGACAAAACAAATGGTCCACGCACAAGAGTGCAAACCATCTCATATCTCGGACATCATGTGAGTGTCCCTTACCCCCAATTCTGTAAAGGGCAATTACCTGAAGGCCTTAGCAAAAGGTCAGGTAAAGGGGACGGAATAGGCGGCGAGGAACCAGGGCGATAATGCAATGTGCCGTGAGAGTGGCACACTCCATCTGGCACAATCAATAAGAGAGGGCAGCATAAACAACCCAATAGGGGAAGTGGAGCAGAGCCTTGAGCAAAGGACCTCAGTCACAGAGCAGAGAGGTGCCTATCAGGCAGACAGGAGAGCCAGAGTTCATGCAAGAGGGAAGCCAAGTGTAGGCACCCCCCTTTCCTAGAGCGGAGGGAGTGGACCCTCTGCACCAAGAGCGGAGCGTTATACCACGCACACCCAGCCGAGCAAGGCACCGGGACCAGGTGGCACGACAGGAGAACTCTCTCCCCAAATCAATCTTTCCTTCATATTATGACTTACACTGATTTAAACTTCGTGTGTCCAGGCATTTCGACCTCAACGTCCCTTGAATTCGGCCCTTTCACTCTTTCAGCTTTGGGGTAGACACTCGTTACAGACAACCTGCCTTTTGTCTCCTTCACACACAGAAAAAATACATGCAGCCACAGAAACCCAAGGTGAAAGAAAAACATAACCCCACAAAGTGAAACAGCGCTTGGGGTGTAGAGGATTCTCTCTCTCTCTCTCTCTCTCTCTCTCTCTCTCTCTCTCTCTCTCTCTCTCTCTCTCTCTGTCTCTGTCTCTGTCTCTGTCATATGTAGTTCATTTTGTATTACTACTATTTATTTATGGGGGGGGGGGGGATTAGAGACAGTTTCTTATTATTAGTAACCAAAACAGCACAATGAATAATAGTCTCCATAAAATGATATCAATAATGTATATACAATAGGCTAATAATAATGGAAATGATAATACAAAATATATAATAATAACACAAGAAATTATTCGATACATGGTCTTATAATTTGTTTGTGTTGGACCACAAACAGATAATACCCAATTGTCTAAGTGTCTCCTTTCTCCTACACCCAATTCACAACCCTCTCATCAACGCCCCCTCGTCTCCCCAAGTCCCACAAGCCCCACACCCCCTCCCTCCCCTTCTCCGTACCCCTCCGCTGTATTCCTCCCCCCACCCCCCCCTTTTGCTCCCCTCCTCCGCCGTTCTCCTCCCCACCACTTGCTCCCCTCTGCCGTACTCCTCCCCTCCCCCCTTGCTCCCATCCTCCGCACCCCTCTGCCGTATTCTCTCCCCCCCCCCCCTTTGTTCCCCTCTGCCGTATCCCCCATCCCTCCCCTTGCTCCCCTCCTTCGCCGTACTCCTCCCTCCCCCCTTGCTCCCCCTGCCGTACCCCCTCCCTCTCCTTGCTCACCTCCTCCGCCCCACCCCCCCCCCCCCCCCCTCCACCCCTCCCCTGCCCCCCCCTTGTTCCCTTCCGCCGTCCACCCCTCCCCTCCTCTGCCCCACCCCTCCGCCGTAACCCCCTCCCCCCCACCGCGGACAGCACACACACACAAAGAGGGTCCCCTGGGGTGCAATAATTCAATCCCTTCACTCCCCCAGGGGGCCGCGGCAGGTCTAGCCATGTCCTCGGATTTATTGAAAACACATTGGCCCTTGTGTTTACTCTGTTCTTCCCTTCCTTTGTCTGGAACTCACACAAGTAGTTAGATTTCCTTTCATTGTACAACATTCTGGTTATCCCTAGACGATTTTCCCCAGCTTAGGAAGAATCTCTGAAGGTCAAAGGGATCAGTGAGTTCTGTATCTTCTTTAAGGGACCCCACCTCGTTTTTTTTTCTCTCTCCCTTTCTCGATGGCTTGTATCCATTCGGCCCCATTCAGCCTACTGTTTTAAGATGTGTATCCCCATCCAGGTGTCGATTTTTTCCTGGCGAGCGGTAGCGAGCCAGCATATTAAAACAAACAATTTTGACAGCAGTCTAAATTTGTACATTTTTCGATAGAAAAATTTCTCCGGTAAAGCCGGATTTCTCCATACAATGGTGGCTCGCTACCGCTCGCCAGGAAGAAAGTGACACCTGGATTAGAATAAATGACAGAATTAAAACGGTAGGCTGAGTGGGACCGAGTGGATACAACCCAGAGAGAGAGAGAGAAAAGGAGGGGGTAGGGTATATATTGTGGTCTATTTAGTTGTATGTTTATTATTATTATTATTATTATTATTATTATTATTATTATTTAATTTCCTCGCTAGACCTCCATCAAGCTATCTAGGATATATACAAACAAAACAAGACCCCCTTTCGAGGTGAATTTGTAGATTTGTCGGTAGTATAATATCCCGGCCAAGGGCCGATTCCTCTTAAAATGTCAGGCTCGCTATCGCTCGCCAGGAGTAAATCGACACCTAAATGACACGAAACATTTTAATATTGACAAAGATATGGCGTGAAAGGTCTTAAAATCACCAAACTAATGGGCCAAGAGTCATAAAATCTGAAAACTAATGGGGCTAAACATAAGGGACAGGTTGAATGAGAGCAAACTTCCATCAAGAAGGGAAGATGTTAGAGGAGAGACAGAGACGAAAGAGTTTGCCTAGGCAGGGAGTCAGCACGGAAGCACAGTTTTTGAGTGCAACAGGAATAACACCGACCGGACCGTACGCCTTTTTGGTATTAAGCCCAGAGTGGGTAGAAAGTACATCTTTAGAAGAGATTAGGATATTAGGCATAAGTAGGAGAGAGGGGGGTGGAGAGGGAGGAATACCACCGGAATCATCCAATGTGGAGTTTCTAGCAAATGTTTGAGCAAAAAGTTCAGCGTTGTCAGAGGAAGAAGTGACGGTTGTGCCATCAGAGTGGAAAAGGGGAGGGAAAGACTAGGAAGAAAAATTGTTGGAGAGGTTTTTGGCTAGATGCCAGAAAGCTTGGGAAGAACTAGAGTTGGATAGTTCAGTGCATTTATTATTGATGAAAGAGTGCTTGGCAAGTCGAAGAACAGATTTGTCTTGATTCCGGGCAGAAACAGAGGAAGAATGAGATTTTTTTGTTTCAAGGCGTCCGTACCGTTTGAATGCTTCCTCCTTGTTGCGGACAGCAGTAGAACAGGCGTGAGTAAACCAAGATTTATTTGCATTAGACTGAGAGAAAGAAAATGGAATGTATGCTTCCATGCCCGAGAGGATTACCTCGGTAATGCGTTCAGCACTCTTCGACGGTCCCCGGAAGCAAAAGTCATTCCTCGGGAAATCAAATAAGTACTGCTGAAGAACCTCCCAGTCGGCAGCGCCAAAGTGCCACAAGCACCGCCGGTTGGGAGGATCGGGTGGCTGTACCAGAGAGATAGGACAGGCGACAGATATTAGTTTATGGTCGGAGGAGTCCAAAGGAGAGAAGAGATTTATAGTATAAGCAGAAGGGTTAGAGGTTAGAAATAAGTCAAGAATGTTGGGCCGATCTCCGAAGCGATCCGGGATTTATTAAACTTACTGGAGGTCTAGGGAGGAAACTAAAATAATACTAAAGAAAGCCTTTCGTTTCATTAAATTAACTCACGACCACTCACCGATTCTTTGCAATCTCTCTTTTTGCCGCAATGTTGCATATCTCTCACTATTCTACCGCTATTACAATAATCACTGTTCCTCAGAGCTCTCTCAGTGCATACCATTTCATCTACGTAGAGCATGGCACCTGTCTTACAACACAATCCCACCCCTACTCGGTGCAACTCTCTAATCCAAGTGTGAAACGATATTCCCAATATTTGTTTTCTGCTCAACAGCTGAGCTCTGGAACTCTCTACCTGAATCCATTTGTTTTTCATCCTATGACTTAAATTGCTTTAAACTCAGTGTTTCCAGACATTTTGGCTCGAACATTCCTTGATTTTGACTCTGTCACTCTTTCAACTCTGGGGGAGACACTCGTCACAGGCAAGTTTGCCTTTTTATCTCCCTCATCCACAAAACAAAACAAAATCTATATCTATCTATCTATCTATCTATCTATCTATCTATCTATATCTATCACCTGGTTCTACTGGCTCCCTCGTCATCAGGATTGCAATTTGTGTTGAATATATTAGAAAAAGAAGCTAATGATATAGATATTGATATTAATATTACTAAGTCAGTGTGTATGTTATTCAGAGCTGATAACTCTAAATTATTAGGCCCCACTATGATATTAAATGGCGAGAAGCTTAGCAATGTTAATGAACATAAGTATCTTGGATTTGTCTTAGATAGTAATCTGAATAATGATAAGGACTTGATAAGATGTAGAAATAAATTTTATAACGAGTTTAATTGCATTTTGCGAAAATGTTCACGAGTCAGTTTTGATGTGTTTATTAAACTGTTTCCCAGCTACTGCTTAAGCCTGTATGGAACAGAACTATGGTACTGTAATAGAAAGTGTAATATTCCCTTTAAGCAATTTGCTATTGGTTATCATAAGGCAATCAAGAAAATGTTAGGACTAAAATACTGGGAAAGTAACCATAAAGCTTGTCAACTTGCCTAATGACTTTAAACCATTTGATGAACTGGAATCAAATAAGATTTGCAAATAGAATGATTGCCCATCCTTGTAAATTTCTTGAAAACAGTTTAGTGGATGTAACTAATAGCTTGTATTTAACTAATGAAGTAAATAATATTTTAAATGCAGCATACAGTATCAATTGTTTAAAAGACAATGACATTGAAGCAATGAAGGCAAGAATTATGTACGTTCAAAATCATGAACCAACAATGCGTTAATGTTTACCTTTAATTTGTATTGTACCTGTAAATATGTAAAAAGTTACTATGTATAGCTTTTATGAAATAAAGAATTGACTAACTAGCTATCTATCTATCTATCTAACTATCTATCTATCTATCTATCTATCTATCTATCTATCTATCTAACTATCTATAATAATAATAATAAAAAAGGGACACCATATTAGCGAGGATGGGCCGAGCTCCGTTACTGTAGGATCTCCAAACCAGGGCTAAAATTCCGCGGTAGTTTTCCGAGGCCAGGGGACGAGATCACCAGACTGTTATGAGGTACCAAAAATGAGGCCGGGAATGAATGATAATAATGGAAGAGACGGGAAGATGGAGAGAGGGGGGGATTTATAAGCGAGGGGAAAAAAGGCATGGAGTAAAGATTATATGAAAAGAGGGGAGAAAATGGAGGAGGTGGGGGGAGGGGGGCGTGAGGGGTTCATGGAGACGACGGGGAATTATCTGGTGAAAGGAAAGAGTGTACAGCGGAATGTTTAAGAGGAAATGGACCGTTTTTTCTGCCCCCCCCCCCCCCCCCCCCTCCCCTCATGTTTAGCCCCATTAGTTTTAAGATTTTTAGACGTTTGGCCCATTAGTTTGGCGATTTTAAGACCTTTCGACCAATTTTGTTGTCATTATTAACACTTCATGTCATTTAGGTATATATCGGTTTTTTTCCTGGCGAGCGATAGCGAGCCTGTAATTTTAAGAGAAACCGGCCTTCGGCCGGGACATTTTTCTATCGAAAAATTTACAATTTATCTTGAGTCTAGGGAGTGTTTTTTAAGCTTGATGAAGGTCTAGCGATGTAACTGAAAAATAAATTAATATCTAAGTAAATGGACCCCCAAAAATACGACTCATCTCCCCTTAAAAGATGGGAGAAAATTAAAGGGGGCGGGGGGGGGGGGGGGGGGGGGACTTGAAGACGGGGAATTATCTGGTGAAAGGAAAGAGTAAAGCTTTAGGTTTGCAATTGGGATTACAAGAAAGTGTGATAGGAATTTAATAATATGCATTGCTTTTATCACTACGCTAATATTAGAAGCATATAGACAAACACAGAGTATATTAATATTATAGACATCTTTTGTATCCTGACCATGATTCGAACTTAGAACATCAGGGTTGACATCTCAGCTATACGTGAGTTGTGTGTATACAAAACTTATATATCTATCTCTCTATTGCCTGACGCCGTGATCCCCGAACGAACTGCCCCCATGCACCTCTGTCCCCAGTCAGTCGACGCCCTTCCTCCCAACCAGCACCGCCTTCATCCATATACTGCCTCACTCCATCCTTCCACCTCTCTTTCGGTTTACCTCTCCCTCTCTGTCCCTCCACCTCGCTCTCGTACACCCTCTTAGTAATTCTCTCGCTTCCCATACGTTCCATATGGCCGAACCATCTCAAGGTGTTCCTTTTCACACTTTCCAGCACATCTACCTCCACACCACACCTCCTTCTTACTTCCTCATTCGTCTGTCTATCCCTCCATGTAACTCTGCACGCACTTCTCAAGTAACTCATTTCCACCCCTCTCACTCTTGGTCTGAGTGTCTTCTCCAACGTCCGTTCTTCGCTTCCGTAAGTCAGTGTCGGGATTACCACACTGTCATGCAAGGACTTCTTCACTTCCATACTGACCACCCTATTTCTTGTTACTGCTTTCAGCGTTCCTACAACCCTCATCCCCTGTTGCACCCTCTCCCGCACTTCTTTATCCATAGTCCCATCTTTACTCAACACACTGCCCAGATACTTTAAATGAGCTGACAATCTCCATAGCCTGACTGTTCAACTTCACCTCACACTCTGTGGCTTCACCCCTTTCGAAGACCATAACCTTGCTCTTCCCCGCATTTACCTTCAGATTAAGTTTTCCGCACACTGTTCCAAACATATTTACCAGACCCTGCAACTCCCATTCATTATCACTCATCAGAACTGTATCATCAGCAAACAGCAGTACAGGCAGCTTCCACTCATTTCCCTCCCTTATCAGCGATACACCAACATCCACTGCTCTTCCTTGTATTTCTTTCATGACTCCATCCATATATACAGTAAACAACCACGGAGACATCACACACCCGTTTCAACCCAACATTCAGGTCAAAGAACTCGCTCTGCTCATTCTCCACACTTACTGCCTCCTTTGCACCCTCATACATGCTCTTAACTGCTTTCAGCAACTTGCCATCTACTCTGTATATTCTAAGTACTTTCCACATAGGGCTACCTTCTCTATCCACTCTGTCATAGGCCTTCTCCAAGTCCATAAAGGCAACATACACCTATTGTTGCTTCTCCAGATATTTCTTCACAACACAAATCAGGGTAAAAATCTGATCTACACATCCTCTTTCCTTCCTAAAACCGCCCTGCTCGTCACCTATCCATTTCTCCGTTCTCACTCTCTCAATCACTACCCTACTGTACACCTTCCCTACTACGCTTAGAATACATATTCCTCGGTGGTTACCACATACTCCTCTTTCCCCTTTACCCTTATATAGGGGGACTGTTATACCTGTCTTCCAGTCATCATGTGCACTCCCCTTCTCCCATACTAGTTTGCAAATTTTCCATACCCATTCGATCACTATCTCACCACCATACCTCAACACTTCCCCACACACTCCATCTGTTCCTGGTGCTTTCTCCAACTTCACTCTTTTCATGGCTTCCCACACTTCTGATTCATTCCTTACATTTAGCAACTTGTTGAAGTACTCCTTCCATCTTTCGACTCTCTCTTGCTTCTCGGCTAGCACTCTCCCATTCTTATCTTTAACAACCTTACTGTTTCCCTTGCTACCTTCCCTAACTTTTTTTACTTCTTTCCAGAACAGTTTCTTACACTCCCTCCATTTTACACTCAGATTCCTTCCAAATTCCTCATCTACTCTTCTCTTACTTTCCTTCACCACTCTCTTTCTCTCCACGTACCTCGCTCATTTCGGACTCTCCAAATCTTCATTCCCTCTACTACCAAACCACTCTCTATACGCTTTCTTCTTGTCTTCCACAGCTATTTTTACCTCTTCTGTCCACCATGCTGTACCTTTCACTCCCCTCCCCCTTCTCCTTACTCCACACACCTCCCCACATGCTGCACAGATCTCTTCCTTAAACACCTTGCTCATCTCCTCCACTTCCTCCATATCTTCCAGGTCGAACCCACCTAGTCGTCTTTCTACTGCTCTCCTGTACTCTTCCCAGATTTCCTCCTCCTGTAGCCTCTCCACCCTCCAGCTCTCCTCACCCACTTCTTTTGTATCCTAATTTTAGCTACTACTACCTAATGATCAGACAGACCCCTTCCAATACTCCTATGCACCCTAGCATCCAGCACAGATTTCTTCATTCGTTCATCCACACATATATAATCAATCAGTGCCTTTCGTTCCACCACTGTCTTATCCTTATCCTTCATCCTCCGCACCACTTTCCATGTGTACCTGTGTATCATTCTGTGTCGGAAGAAGGTGTTGGCTATCCACAGCCTCCTCCCCACACATACGTCCACAAGTGCACTACCATTCCCATACACCTCTGACGGTACCCCCCACTCCCCCACCACTCCATCAACTTTCCTATCACCCACCTTCCCATTCATATCCCCAATCATAAATATTCTTTCGTTCTTGCCAAACTGATCCAGGCACGCCTCCACATTCACCCAGAACTCCTATTTCTTTCTTACAAGTGTATCCTCTGTCGGAGCATACACACACACAATCACCCACGTTTGTAATCCGACTTTCATTCTCACCCACACAATCCGGAAGAACCGGCCCCTACCGAAAAATGTACAAATTAATCTAGAAGGGGGATCAAATGCATTTTTTGTTTAATTTGATGGAGGTCTAGGGAGGAAACCAGAAAAATAATGAATACACGCAAAAATCGCCCAAAAAGTGAACCATCCCCCTTAACCCCTTCTGTACCGGTGCCGTCCTTTTAACTTTATTCTGGCTACTGTTAGTCGATTGTATTCAGTTTATAAAGGGCCTCCAGCAATGAACAGTCTTCGAACTACATGCCCCATTCAGCCTACTGTTTTAAGACGTTTACCCCCATCCAGGTGTCAATATTTTCCTGGCGAGCGGTAGCGAGCTAGCATACAGTATATATATATTTTTGTTTTGACAGCAAGCTAAATCTGTACATTTTTCGATAGAAAAATTTCTCCGGCGAAGCCGGATTTCTCCATACAATGCTGGCTCGCTATCGCTCGCCAGGAAGAAATCTACACCTGGATGGGGATAAACGTCTTAAAATAGTTGGCTGAATGGGGCCGAATGGATACAAGCCAGGGAAAGAGAGAAAAGGAGAGAAAGATAAAAAAAAACAAGCCGGTGAGCCCCCTTAACAGTATTGGATATTTATCAGCCGGTATTATTGCTTCAAGGAGAGTTCTCTATATATAATCCGGGAGTATTGGGTTAAGGGGGTCACAGGCTTTATTTATCTCCTTTTCTCTCTTTCTCTGGCTTGTATAATTATATTCGGCCCCATTCAGCCTGCTGTTTTAACACGTTTACTCCCATCCAGGTGTCGATTTTTTCCTGGCGAGTGGTAGCGAGCCAGCATATTGTGTTTACAGTTTTTGACAGCAGGCTAAATTTGTACAATTTTCGATAGACAAATTTCTCCGGCGAAGCCGGATTTCTCCATACAATGCTGGTTCGCTATCGCTCACCAGGAAGAAATTGGCACCTGGATGGGGATAAACGTCTTACAACAGTAGGCTGAATGGGGCCGAATGGATACAAGCCGGAGAAATTTAAAAGGAGAGAAAAAAAAAGTCTGTCACCCCCTTAAAATAATATAATTGTTCCTAACAGTCCGAACCTTACAGTGAGTTGGTGCAGTACAGTCGGCCTAATAAGTCATGTCCGGGCGCCAAGTATGTGTTTTCATCAATCATTGGTAGCAGTCGTATCTAAAACTTGATTAAGGGGTGACTGACCGTTTGTTTGGTCTATTAATTCATGTATTTTTTTTAGTTTCCTCGCTAGACCTCCATCAAGCTTAGAAAAACACCCCCTAGATCCCGCTTCAAGATAAATTTGTAAATTTTTCGGTAGAAAAATTTCCCGGCCGAAAGCCGGTTCCTCTTAAAATTGCTCGCCAGGAAATAATCGACATCTAAATGGCACGAAGGGTCTTAAAATTGACAACGAAATGGAGCGAAAGGTGTTAAAATCGCCAAACTAATGGGCCGAAGGTCTTATAATCTCAAAACTAGTGGGGCTAAACATTAGGGAGAAGGGGGTCCAGAAAAACGGTCTTCCTCCCCTTAATTCCCTGGTAGCTAAGCACCAACTGTCTGGCCTGTACATCAAAGTCAATTAGTTCTATAAGGAAGTTGGAACCGTGAATATATGTATTAAAGATAAATTCAATAATAATGTGAGTTTCTGATGGATAAAAAGTATGATCAATTTGGTGTTCTGTATTTATATATGTATTATGACCGTATTTATATATGTATTATGACCGTATTTATATATGTATTATGACCGTATTTATATATGTATTATGACCGTATTTATATATATTATTACCGTATTTTATATGTATTATGACCGTATTTATATGTATTATGACCGTATTTTATATATTATTCAATTTATATATTATGACCGTATTTATATATGTATTATGACCGTATTTTAGCTGATCATTCTGCTAAATATTGATGGCCACAGCTCCAACTTCCTTATACACCAAAACTCGCAACTTGGTCAATTTACACAACCAATGTGATATCCGCCCCACAACACATAGCACCTCTCTTCCTCCCCCTCCTCCTCTCTCTTTGTCCCTCTCCTCCCCTCTCTTCCTCTCTCACCTCCCCTCTCTTCCTCCCTCTCTCACCTTCCCTCTTTTCCTCTCTCTCCTCTTCCTCTCTCCTCGTTTCTCTCTCCTCTCTCTTTCCTCTCTTCTCTCTTCCTCTCTTCCTCTTCCTCCCCTCTCTTCCTCTCCTCCCCTCCCCTCTCTTCCCCTCCCCTCTCTTCCTCCCTCTCCTCCCCTCTCCTCTCCCTCTCCTCCCTTCCTCTCTTCCTTCTTTTTCTTCTCTTCCTTCTCTCCTCCTCTCCTCTCTTCCTCCCTCTCTTCCACACGAACATAGATAGCTTGGAACAGGAAGGTAGTTACTAAACTGATGGCGTACACTCAACAGTTTAGTGGAAGGGGTCTGTACACCGATCCAACCTTCCCTGACCCTCGGTGATTTGGCTCAGGTAGTCTCGGCTTTGGTTATCACTGGTGGTTCTCTTAAGGGGGGTGACCTGCTTTTTTGTATTTCTCTCCTTTTCTCTCTTTCTCTGGCTTGTATCCATTCGGCCCCATTCAGCCAACTATTTTAAGAAGTTTATCCTCATCCTGGTGTCAATTTCTTCCTGGCGAGCGACAGCGATCCAGCAATATATGAAGAAATCCGGCTTCGCCGGAGACATTTTTCTATCGAAAAATGTACAACTTTAGCCTGTCAATTTTTGTTTTTAAATATGCTGGCTCGCTACCACTCACCAGTAAACAATTGACACCTGGATGGGGATAAACGTCTTAAAACAGTAGGCTGAATGGGGCCAAATGGATACAAGCCAGAAAAAGAGAGAAAAGGAGAGAAAAAAGCAGGTGACCCCCCCCCTTAAGGGCAATACCGGCATATCAGTCTGTCCTTCTATGTTGTGGGTCGTCGGTGGACCCCGGCTGCACTAACACAGGCTGTGTTGACAGCTTGTGTGCTAGATGGGACTGGGGTAGGGGTGCATGTAGGCCTTTCTCTAATGGAGGCCACTCGAACCCTTTCTTTTTCTTCTTCTTCTTCTCCTTTCTCTTCTCCTCGCCTATTATAGGTATAGCCCTGCTTACTAACCCAAGAATGAATATATTGAAGACACCAGTGGGAAAACCCACCCCCTAACCTATTCCCTCACTCCCCAAGGTTGTTGTGTAATGCCCGAAAAATCCCCGAACCACAGAGCTACCCCGAGTTGGCGGCAAGGGAAGTCTCAACATCCCTTCTCTTTTGTACGCCCGTGTTTAGCGCAGTGGGTAGAGGGCAAGTTAGGTACACCAGAGACCAGGGTTTGATCCCCGGCTAAGGTCAGATACTTTTGGGGGACAACAATCCTTAACACCTACTGTCCCAGCAACGTTTGTTGGCCGCCGACAGTAAAATAGTCACTCGTCAGTACCAGCGACAGACAACGTTCGTCCATAATATGCGGTCCTTTTACTTGCCCGAATCGAGCGGTACTAGGTATCACTACTTGTTCGCACTGCTATAAGATGTTGGCAACACTTCTCAGCTTATATCGAAGCTCCCACAGGCTAGGAGAGTCAGTATTCCTCTATCTTATGAGGTGGAAGGGTGTTCTCTCTCGACTCTGAAGCCATGTTGGCCACATTGCCTTGGACTGGAGGGTACATTTATGGTAATACCCTCTGGTACAGTAGGGGTTAACCATCCAGCATTTATGGTAATACCCTCTGGTACAGTAGGGGTTAACCATCCAGCATTTATGGTAATACCCTCTGGTGCAGTAGGGGTTAACCATCCAGCATTTATGGTAATACCCTCTGGTGCAGTAGGGGTTAACCATCCAGCATTTATGGTAATACCCTCTGGTGCAGTAGGGGTTAACCATCCAGCATTTATGGTAATACCCTCTGGTGCAGTAGGGGTTAACCATCCAGCATTTATGGTAATACCCACTGGTGCAGTAGGGGTTAACCATCCAGCATTTATGGTAATACCCTCTGGTGCAGTAGGGGTTAACCATCCAGCATTTATGGTAATACCCTCTGGTACAGTAGAGGTTAACCATCCAGCATTTATGGTAATACCCTCTGGTACAGTAGGGGTTTACCATCCAGCATCACAGCAGTTTGATTAAATAAGAACATAACAAGTAGAAATTGACACTGCACTTATTAGCAACCAATAACACGCAAATCAATCACAGCAATAACGGTCGCCTACGAACGAGAGTAGTCCAAACGGAAGGGAATAAGAGGTGAAGATGAAAGAGGCGAGAAGAAAGGCGAAGGGTAGGAGGGGAGAAATGTGATAACCGATAGAGGAAGAGAGGGGAGGAGAGGGAGGAAGAGAGGGGAGGAGAGGAAGATGGAAGATTTGGAGATGGATGGAGTGTGAAAAGAGAGGGGAGGTAGGAGATAGAAAGAGGGACAGAGAAAGAGACCCAATAGACTTTGTGGTGTCTAATGTACAAAGGTGTAACCGAAAAGAAAACAACTGTGGAGCGAGAGAGAGAGAGAGAGAGAGAGAGAGAGAGAGCTCGAGAGAGAGAGAGAGAGAGAGAGAGAGAGAGAGAGAGAGAGAGAGAGAGAGAGAGAGTGAAGAGATGTGAGATATCTATGTGAGATGTATAGAGATAGAATAGAGGAGAGAATAATAGAGATAGTGAGAGAGAGAGAGGAGAGAGAGAAGAGATAGAAGAGAGAGAAGAGAGAGAGAGAGAGAGAGAGAGAGAGAGAGAGAGAGATATATGAGAGCTACATAGAGCTACATAGATACACAGACCACACAGACCTCAAGGTCCTTACTAGGCAGTCTGGCCTTACAAACTATAATATGCATATATGCATATATACACATACACACCCATACTTACATACATATATATATATATATAAATATATATACACTTACATACACACATACATACATACACACATATATACAGTATATATATATACATACTGTACAGTGCACACACATACATACATATACTACATTTTTTTTTTTTTTTTTTTTTTTTTTTTTTTTTTTTTTTTTTTTTTCCATTCATATCACCCCCGCCCTCTGCAGATAGAGGTCAAGCCTTCCCTTGAAGTCGTTTATTGTGTCGCTCTCCACCACTCTCGCTGGTAGTTTATTCCACTCTGTCGCCACACTGTAGGTGAAGAAACTCTTTGTGACATCTAGGTTTGCCTTTTTGGTTTTTAATTTCATTCCATTTCCGCGAGTTGGATTAGTATTGTTTAATGTGAATAGTGCGATTTACATCTCGGGGGACTTTTGTCGAAACCTTTTTAGTTATCTTCAAAGCACTCATAAGCTTGACTCCCGCAACCTCCTCTTTTTGTTAGAAGAATGAGAACAGGTTCAACAATCGTTTTTAAGTCTTTTCTTTCATATGGTTTATTTCTTAATGAGGGTATCATCTTCGTCGCTCTACGCTGTAGCTGACTCGAGGTCTTCCAATGTCCCTTAGATCAGATAATGTTGACCAGAACTGCCACACCATATTCAATTGGGTCCTCACCATACTACTTTTGAACAGTGGGGCACTATTACGTTTTTCGATGTTTATATGTAAATTGTTCGTTTAATAAAGCCACCAATGCTATGTTTTCATTGGCCTTATTTGCAGCTGCTTATACATTTTGGTCGGAAGTTTTTAGGTTTTCAGATAATTAAGTACCCCTAGGTCTTTTATCTATCCCGTTGCGGGTTTTTATTTTGGTTTGCCATTCATTTCGTATTTGTATTTTCATATTTCTCGCTACCAACCTGCAGCATCCTGACATTTATCGACATTGACAGGGCATCTGCCATTTGGGGGTTGCGACCACTCTGATACTCTTGTTTAAAATCAGAGTTTGCAAACGCATTTCTATCATTCTTCGTGGGTTGCGGGTACATGTATTTTTCCCTATTTTTGTATCGTCGGCGAATTTGGGAAATGGTGTTTGTTTACCCCTACAATACGCTATCGTTAATGTAAAATGAAGAAACGAGGACCGGTCAACAAGGGACTGAACCCTTGTGTAAAACGCCACTAGGTGAGCAAGGCTCCCACTCCCGATTTCCCACAAAATCACATTTTAATTAGCACCACGCTCCTCTGTCTTCTGTCCGTAAGCCAAGTTTATGTTTATATCCAAGAATGAATTTCATGTCATTCACCTTTGATACCTATCCTCTCCAGTTTAGCCAATAGTTTTTTTCGGTGAGGCACCTTGTCGAAAGCTTTTTGAACAGTCCCAAGAAGATTAAGAGAGAGAGAGGAGAAGAGCGAGAGAAGGAGGAGAGAGAGAGAGAGAGCGAGAGAGAGAAGGAGAGAGAGAGAGAGGAGAGATCTAGAGATGAGAAGGGGGGGTGTAGGAAAGGGGGGAAAAAAGGGGAGGGGGGGGGGGGGGGGTGGGGGGTGGGGAGGAAGGGGGGTCAAATGAGAATTGGTCTTTCTGCAAAAATCAATCTGTCCCAAGTAATTTGTGTATGGGCCTCTTGGTCCTAATTCACACCATCAAAGCAACACCAACGAATCAGAAGATTTAATGTGACGCGTTTGTCAATTACCACTGTTCCCGGATTGCATCGTTTATTTAAACTCAATAATGTGTATTATTAAAACAGATATGACAATTTTCAGCATTTTAGATAATTTGATGATGGCAGATGGTATGTTGAAATCTCCAATCGACAAACATGGAGGGAAGCAATGATTTAGACACTTGACAGAAAAAAACGTTTTTATATAAGGTGATGCCAATTGATTGACATTGTGACGTTTGGCCCAGTACGTTGTGTTTACGTTTCCGGACACTAAATAAAACGAGTTATGATATTATATAGTTTACTTCTTAATATATTAATTTAAAAAACGTTTATGATGCGATATTTAAAATGTTATTATTATTTATTTAATATTATTGAAGACATATTATATAACCCAACCATCCAACCCCAGTACCAGCATAGCACAACCACATAGCTTCCAGAGAAGTCAGTCCTAACTAGGAATGTAACTCAGATGTAGGAACATTAATTGAAAACATTAAAAGGAAACCAGCAAGGCCACGTTTATAGACATGTGTTGTGTGGAAGGGAGGGGTGAGGGGAGGGAGAGTGATTGAGTAGGGTGTTGGGAGGGGGGAAGGGGATGTTAAGGAGGGAGGGAGGTGAGGGAGGGAAAATAAGGGAGGTGGGTTGTGGGATGGAGGGAAAGGGTGAAAGGGAGGGGAAAGGGTGGGGGGGGGGGGGTGGAAGAATCGAGAGGGGAGTAAAGTGAGAGTTGAGGAGGAAACGGTTAGGGGACGGGGAGGAGGATGGGAGGGGTGTGGGGAGGAAGGGAGGGGTGGGTGGAAGAATCGAGAGGGGAGTAAAGTGAGGAAGTGAGGAAACGGGTGAGGGGAGGAAGGGAGGGGTGGGCTAGGGGAGATACTGATGAAGAAGGGAGGAGTAGAGGGATGAGGGGAGGAAGGGAGGGGTGGCCAAGGGGAGGAAACTGATGAAGAGGGTAGAAAACGAGACCACAGGGAGAGGGGAGACGGGGCCAGAAAGAGATATAACTTGACGAAGGAGAGGATGACTAGGGACAGAGGCGCGGAGGGAGATAAACACTAAAGCCGGCAGAACGCAAGCGGGTTTCTCTGTCTCTCTCTCTCTCTCTCTCTCTCTCTCTCTCTCTCTCTCTCTCCCCCAGCTCTCTCCCCCCTCGTCTCTCTCTCTCTCTCCTCTTCCACGTTCCTCTCTCTCTTTTTTTTTTTAAGGTGAAGTTTGTTTTTATTTATTTATTTATTTGTGTGTTATTCTTAGTTTCCTCCCAAGACCTTCATAAAGCTTTAAAAAATACACCCATGAACCCGCTTCGAGATGAATTTTTACATTTTTCGGTAGAAAAATGTCCTGGCTGAAGGGCGCTTAAACCATAATTATAGGCTCGCTATCGCTCACCAGGGAAAATCGACACCTAAAGTGGAGAAACTGCTTATCGCATAACACATCTACATAGTGGGTGGATGGTTCACTTTAAGGGGGATGGTTCACTTTAACCCTTTGGCGCACGATGACTCGTTCATAGTCCCTTAGTAATTTTTTTCCTGTCCGCACGATGACTCGTTAAGAGTCATTAAACTTAAAAATATTCGCCAAAAATTAAGTTTTCGTCTGACGCGCGTCATATTTGGCATAGATATTAAGTATTACATCTAGTTCAATGGGTACAATTGGGCAACCGTCCCGCAGTTTAACTCTTTACGAAACTCCCAGGCGTGGCTGGGAACGGAGCAGAGTACAGCTTTCAGTCTGTGTTTTTCGATACTTTCACGTTTTTTTATTCGTGTATCTCAGTAACTATTTGGTTTATAGTAATTCTGAAGTTACCACGAATCCTCAGTTAAATTCCGCTTCCATATATGTTAATGCAAACAAAAAATGGTGTCGGGGGGCAAAATTTTTGAGCTCGCGCGAGTTTGGAGGTTAAGGTATTTACTTTTTTTTTTACAATTCTTATTTTCGGAGGTGCCCCAATGTGTTTTGTTTTGTATTTATTCTATGTTTTTATTCGCTTATCTTCAAGTTCAATCAATAACGAAGCCGATGGTACCTCATTAATCCAAATAAAAGGATTTTTTGGTGGATAAAAACGTCCACAGGAAACCAATTTAAATCGCCGGGCACAAAACTGGCTCTGCATTCATGATTTTTCTAGTTTCCTCCCTAGACCTCCATCAAATTAAAACAAAAACATCCATTAGATCCCCCTTCTAGATTAATTTGTAAAATTTTCGGTAGAAAATGTTCCGGCCGAAGGCCGGTTCTTCCAATATTACAGGCTCACTATCGTTTGCCAGGGAAAAAATCGACACATAAAGAGCACGAAAGGTCTAAATATTGACGAAGAAATGGGGCGAAAGATCATAAAATCGACTAACTAATGGGGCAAACATCTTAGCATCTGAAAACTAATGGGGCTAAACATGAGGGAGAAAGTGGTCCAGAAAGCCGGCCCATGTCCCCTTAACTCCCACAGATCCTTTCTAAGCTGTATCAGATCTTCTAATGAAAGCCAGAATATACTATTAACACGAGTCTTAGTCCTCAAGGAGTTAAGGGGGTCACCTGCTATTTTCTTCTCTCTCCTCATCCTCCCCCCCGTCTCTCATCCTCTCTCTCCTCTACCTCTCTCTCCTCTCTCGATTCTCATCCGGTCGGCTCCTCTCTCTCTCTCTCTCTCTCTCTCTCTCTCTCTCTCTCTCTCTCTCTCGCTTGTATCCATTCGGCCTCATTCAGCCAACTATTTTAAGACGTTTATCCCCATCCAGGTGTCGATATCTTCCTGGCGAGCGATAGCGAGCCAGCATTGTAGGGGGAAATCCGGCTTCGCTGGAGACATGTCCCAATCGAACAATTTACAAATTGTGCTTGCTGTCAACACAACCAAACTATGTAATGCTAGCCTCGCTACCGCTCGCCAGGAAAATAATGTGCCCTGGATGGATTTAAACGTCCCTTAAATCAGTAGGCGGAAATTGGACCGAATGGATACCAGCCAAAGATAGAGGGAGGGGAGGAGAGAACCACAGCGAGGTGGCCCCCCCTTAACCCTTTCAATACCGGTGACGATATTTCCATTGTATTCTGGTAACTAGTTTTCAGCTTAGGAAGGACGTCTATCAATTAACCCTTTGAGTACCAGCGACGTGTGTTGTATTTAGACGATATTATGCAGCTTAGGAAGGATCTGCTGTAGTTAACCCTCCCCGACATATGACGCGATTTTGAGCCTATTAGGGTTACTTTAAAACCTTTGTTACCATCAGAGGTATTTAGAAACCTTTAGTTTAGTTACTTCAATCTCTGCAGTTGTCTTTGAGTTAGCTGTGGGCAGAAAACTAATATTGGAGCGGTAATTATAAGAGTGAGATAAGTCTATTTCTTATTGCTTATCTCTGCGTCATATGTGCGTGAAAGGGTTAAATGGGTTGGTCGAGATAGTTTGAAGCCTTCTTATTGCTAGAGGTCCTTCCTAAGCTGAACAAAATCGTCTAATATTTGCCCGAATATGATGAAAAGGACGTCCCTGGTACTGAAGGGGTTAAAAGACTACAGATTATCTCAAATAATCCTTTCAGCTAACATAATTCTTTCCTAAGCTTCATAAAATCGTCTAAATGTAGCTTAAATGAAATATTAGAGACGTCATCGGTATTGTAAAGTCGGTAAACCCGAGCTTGTTTTTTTTTTTGTCGGCCGTCAACATTTATCTTGAACCCCTGGTCTGGCATCTTTCTGAGGTCCAACATTTTAGATGAATTTCGGGTACCTTAAATTAAGCTACCATCAGTCTAGTTTCCTATAACTAGGATATCAAACAGCCAGAAATGGGGCCAGAATAATTTGTTGATCATCTATGTTGAACTATAGAAAGGCTCTCGTGTGATACCGGCTGAAGGTAGAGATTTCCCCCCGGATAGAATTTTTTTCTGACACCTCTTTCTCCCTCATGTTTAGCCCCATTGCTTGAATGAGATTTAAAGACGCCTTGCCCCATTCGTTTGGCGATTTTTAAGGACCCTCGCCCCATCTCTGTCAATTCTAAAAGACCATTCGTGCCACTTACTTTGTGTCGTTTTTTTCCTTTCGAAATCGATCGCGAGCCTGTAAATTTAAGGGGAACCGGGCCTTCGGCCGGGGGGGGTGACTTTTTCCTACCGAAAAATTTACAAATTTATCTTGAAAGGGGGTCAAGGGGGAGTAATTTTAAGCTTGATGGAAGTCTAGGGAACCAACTAAAAACCTCCCCTTAACGGTTAATAACAAATAATGACAGTACTAAAAAATCGAAAAAAAAAAAAAAAATCGGCTAGAAAATCGACAAAACAAGAGAAAATCGAAAAGAAGGAGATGCGAAAACCAGGAAAGAAAACTAGACCAAGAAAACAAAACAAAGAAAATGGAAAAGGAGGAAATGCGAAAACCAGGAAAGAAAACAAGACCAAGAAATCAAAATAAAAGAAAATCTAAACCTGCAGAAAACAAGACCAAGGAAATCAATAAAGAAATGCAAACCAGTAATAAAAAACAAAACCAAGAAACAAAACAAGAGAAAATCGAAAAGGGAGAAACGCGAAAACCAGGAAAGAAAACAAAACTAAGAAACAAAACAAGAGAACATCGAAAAGGGAGAAACGCGAAAACCAGGAAAGAAAACAAGACCAAGAAACAAAACAAAGACAGAGAGCAACAGAGGAAGAATACAACACAATAACTGGAGACGGAAAGAGAGACTTGTACTTCGTAAAAGACGAGAGAAAGGGAATATATTTAAACGGGAGAAATACAATTAAAGGAAGAAGAGAAACTAGACAAAAATTATGGAATAGAGAAATGTATGAGAAATTATTAAGAAGGGAGAGTTTATATATATATATATATATATATATATATATATATATATATATATATATATATATATATATATATATTTATGTACCTATTTGTTTCCTCGCTAGACCTCCATCAAGCTTTAAAAAAAAAAAAAAAAAACACACACACACACACACACACACCCCCCAAAAACCCAAACAAACCCCCCCCCCCCAACCACCACCTTCAAGATAAATTTGTACATTTTTCGTATAAATATTTCCCGGTTCCTCTTTAAAAATCATAGGCTTGCTTTCGCTCGGCAGGAAAACAATAGACACCTAAATGGCACGAAAGGTCCTAACATTCACAAAAAAATGGGGTGAAAGGTTTCAAAATCACC
>CM064490.1:6986270-7001270 GCA_032716605.1 Paralithodes platypus | reverse complement strand
GGTCTGCCTCCCCTAAAGAGATAAGACAATGGCCAAAGAATAATACAAAAGGGGGCCCTATATATATATGCCAACAATTTGAGGCGAGCTTGAATGAAATGGTCCCCCTTGGAAAAGAATATGGGCGGGTTAAAGGAGGTGGTGGTGTTGGAAAAGTTGGAGTTGAAAGGGGCTGGATGGGGGCGATAATTAGTGAGGAATGTGGGATGAAGGGCGGTAGTTTTTTCTCGGAGTGTGTATGTGTGTGTATATATATATATATATATATATATATATATATATATATATATATATATATATATATATATATATATTTTTTTTTTTTTTTTTTTTTTTTTTTTTTTTTTTCCTAAGTGGATGAGGAAGAACAATGGCAAAACTACCTGTGACGAGTGCCTCCCCCATAGTCGTACGAGTGACAGGGCCAAACTCAAGGAATATGCGAGCCAAAATGATTGGACACAGTTTGAAGCAATTTAAGTCATAGGACGAGGGGAAGATGGATTTAGGGAGAGAGTTTCAGAGCTGTTGAATTGAAAAAGATTGGGAATATCGTTCCACTCTTGCATAGAGTAGATGTGGGATTGTGTTGCAAGACGGGTGCTACGTACTCTACGTAGAGGAGGTGGTATGCTCTGAGGAACACTGCTTATTATAATAGCGGTAGAATAGCGAGAAAGATGCAACATTGCTGCGAAGAGAGAGATATTACAGAGAATCAGTGAGTGGACGTGTGTTAATGAGACGATAGGCTTTCTTTTCAACTGTGTCTAGAAATGCTGTGTGAGAGGATCCTCCCCACACATGTGAACAAATATTGGGTCTTAACTCCATTATGCCAAATATGGTTATATTTTTGTCCTACCTCCCGAATGCCATCTATGTGATACGTGGTTAGTTACGGTAGCTATAGTCTATTCGCTGTAAGTAGGCGAGAAATCATGACCTCTATCCTCTGTAACTCAAAAAGGGCTAGAGCAAATAGGCTGTAAATCTCCACATCTATTCCTTGACGGACTCTACCCAAATGGTAGAAATTTTAGCTCGATTGCTCTAGTCATTTCTGAGTTACAGAGGTTAGAGGTCATGATTTTTCGCCTACTTACAGCGAATAGACTATAGGAGGAAGGCAAATCAAGGCCCTTATCATATGCAATCCAAGCCTATATATTTTTTTTTTTAATTTTAATAACTATTCTTATAATAAAAAACAAATATATAAATATTAAGGGGAGGTATTTAGTTTGTTCCCTAGACCTCCATCAAGCTTAAAATTACACCCCCTTGAGTCCCTTTCAAGATAAATTTGTACATATTTCGGTAGAAAAATTTCCCGGCCGCAGGCCGGTTGCTCTTAAATTACAGGCTCGCTATCGCTCGCCAGGAAAAAATTGACACCTTAATTGCACGAAAGGTCTTAAAATTGACAAGAAATGGGGCAAAATGTCTTAAAATGTCCAAACTAATGGGGCGAACTTCTTAAAATCTCAAAAGCAATGGGGCTAAACATGAGGGAGAAAGGGGTCCAGAAAAAAATCCCTCAAGTGGAAATCTCCCCTTAACCCTTACCTACCAGTGACGTTTTTTTCATGATATTCTGGCATCTATTAGACAATTGTATTCAGCTTAAGAAGGACGTCTACCCATTACAAGGCTGCAGACTATCTCAATTAATCCTTCTAGCTACCATATATCTTTCCTAAGCTTCATCAAATCGTCTAAATGCACCTGAAAAAAAAAAGTGACCGGTACTGTAAGAGTTAAGGGGAGGTATTTAGTTTGTTCCCTAGACCTCCATCAAGCTTAAAATTACACCCCCTTGAGTCCCTTTCAAGATTAATTTGTACATTTTTCGGTAGAAAATGTCCCGGCCGAAGGCCGTTTCCTCTTAAGTTACAGGCTCGCTATCGCTCGCCAGGATAAAATCGACACCTGAATGGCACGAAAGGTCTTAAAATGGGGTGAAACTTCTTAAAATCGCCAAACTAACAGGGCGAACGTTTTATAATATCAAAAGCAATGGGGCTAAACATGAGGGAGAAAGGGGTCAAGACAAAAATCCCTCTAGTGCAGACCTCCCCTAAACAAACATTAAATTTAATGAGTTTTGACAATGTGGGTAATAGCAAAATGATTACCCTCTATTTGAATACAGCATGCAACCATGACTGAAAGTTACAATTTAAAAAGTTAGCACTAATATTTGTGAAAACAAATTCACATGTAAGATATATTTTACCTGGAAAATTCACATGTAAGATATATTTTACCTGGAAAATTCACATGTAAGATATATTTTACCTGGAAAATTCACATGTAAGATATATTTTACCTGGAAAATTCATATGTAAGATATATTTTACCTGGAAAAAAAATCCCTCAGAAGCTGTAAGCAGTTTTTCAGTAGATTAGTTCAATTAGAGAGTAGATAGTATTTTGCACACTCTGCAATGAGTGCAATGCAGTGTGCACTACACAATGTTTCTCTGTCCACTTCGAGTATCTTGCCAGAATAGACCGCAAGGTCTTTGAGATCATTTGTTTTCCTTGTAACTCTCTCTCTCTCTTCTGTTTTTTCTCTATCCGACTGTGTGTTTCTGTGTCTGCCTCTCTGTCCGTGTCTCTCTGTCCGTGTCTCTCTCTCTCTCTCCCTGTTCTACAAGTCAATAGGTGTGGAGTGTGGTGGCGTGGACAGGTGAGGGATCAGGGGCGGCGAGGGTAGGATCAGGTGAATGCATTCTGGAACACCGATAGAATCCATGACTTTTCTCTCTCCCCCTAGTGTACAGTGTAGGGCACTTCGATAACCTGTTGATAAGGTTCAAGACCTGTACACAAAATAGACTATACTCAATTTTTTTCCAGCTGAGTTACGGTAAATTGCCATGTTTCTATATTTATTACTCAGCTATAAGGTAGATTTTGTAGTGAAATATGATGTTAATTATGAAAACTTGGCATTAACCTTCTCCGACATATGACGCGATTTTGAGCCTATTGGGGATACTTTAAAGCCTTTGTTACCATCAGGGGTATTTAGAAACCTTTAGTTTAGTTACTTCAACCTCTGCAGTTGTCTTTGAGTTGGCTGTGGGCAGAAAACTAATTTTGGATAGGTAATTATAAGAGTGAGAGAACTCTATTTCTTATTGCTAATCTGGCAACCTCTGCATCATATGTGCGTTAAAGGGTTAATACGACACACAGCCATAGTAGTTTCATATATCCCCATTAAGTATCGAGAACTCAGCTACTAAGGGATTCACTTTACCACCAGCTGGGAACAAATAGACTATAGTGCCATCAATGATAAGACCAGTATAGGCAACTTCAATTGGCTGGTAAAGTGGAAAGACCAAACGGTTGAGTTTGCTGATAATAGTTTCTTGAAACAGTGGGTCAACGAACCAGCTCGTTTAGAGGCAACATTTTAGCTATTCTGTTCAGCATAGAAGACAATGTGACCAGCTTGTCTGTTGGGGACTCAAACTAATTAGATGATCTTTTCGTACTTCTTTTAAAATACCCATTGCACACTCTGGAACGAGTGCATTGTTCGACGCAATATCTCTCTTTCCACTTCGATTATCTCCCCGGAATGGATCGTCAAGGTCTTTAAGGGGAGGTTTCTAGTTTGTTTCCTACTCCTCCAGCAATCTTAAAATGTCACCCCCTTGACCCCCTTTCAAGATAAATTTGTACATTTTTCGGTAGAAAAATGTCCCGGTCTTAAATTACAGGTTCGCTATCGCTCGCCAGGATAAAATCGACACCTAAATTGCACGAAAGGTCTTAAAATTGACAGAATGGGGCGGAAATTCTTAAAATCACCAAACTAATGGGGCAAACGTCTTAAAATATCAAAAGCAATGGGGCTAACCATGAGGGAGAAAGGGGTCAAGAAAAAAATCCCTCAAGTGGAGACCTCCCCTTAAGATAATAACTAGTCCTTGTAACTCTCTCTCTCTCTCTCTCTCTCTCTCTCTCTCTTTCTTTCTTTCTTTCTCTCTCATCTACAGGTGTTGTGGCGTGAACAGGTGAGGGATCAAAGACAGAGAGTGCTGGATCAGAGGGATGCATTCTGGCTCACTCAGAAAATCTATCACAGCCAGGATTTGGTTTTGTTCTGTTTACTGACCACTGAATAATGACGTCCATGCCTGCAGTCGAGGTTCAGAGGGATAATAGATGCATTTACTGGCACGTTCCATAGTCATAAGTATTTTGTTGAGGCTGAATTGTAGTGGTATCGAATTGTAGTGGTATCGAATTGTTGTGGTATCGAATTGTAGTGGTATCGAATTGTAGTGGTATCGAATTGTTGTGGTATCGAATTATAGTGATATCGAATTGTAGTGGTATCGAATTGTAGTGATGTCGAATTGTAGTGATGTCGAATTGTAGTGATGTCGAATTGTAGTGATGTCGAATTGTAGTGATGTCGAATTGTAGTGATGTCGAATTGTAGTGATGTCGAATTGTAGTGATGTCGAATTGTAGTGATGTCGAATTGTAGTGATGTCGAATTGTAGTGATGTCGAATTGTAGTGATGTCGAATTGTAGTGATGTCGAATTGTAGTGATGTCGAATTGTAGTGATATTGAATTGTAGTGGTATCGAATTGTTGTGGTATCGAATTGTTGTGATATCGAATTGTTGTGGTATCGAATTGTTGTGGTATCGAATTGTTGTGGTATCGAATTGTTGTGGTATCGAATTGTTGTGGTATCGAATTGTAGTGATATCGAATTGTTGTGGTATCGAATTGTTGTGATATTGAATTGTAGTGGTATCGAATTGTTGTGGTATCGAATTGTTGCGGTATCGAATTGTAGTGCTATCGAATTGTAGTGGTATCGAATTGTAGTGGTATCGAATTGTAGCGGTATCGAATTGTAGCGGTATCGAATTGTAGCGGTATCGAATTGTAGCGGTATCGAATTGTAGCGATATCGAATTGTAGTGATATCGAATTGTAGTGATATCGAATTGTTGTGGTATTGAATTGTAGCGATATCGAATTGTAGCGATATCGAATTGTAGTGATATCGAATTGTTGTGGTATTGAATTGTAGTGATATCGAATTGTAGTGGTATCGAATTGTTGTGATATCGAATTGTAGTGATATCGAATTGTTGTGGTATCGAATTGTAGTGGTATCGAATTGTTGTGATATCGAATTGTAGTGATATCGAATTGTTGTGATATCGAATTGTAGTGGTATCGAATTGTAGTGGTATCGAATTGTTGTGGTATCGAATTGTAGTGGTATCGAATTGTAGTGGTATCGAATTGTAGTGGTATCGAATTGTAGTGATATCGAATTGTTGTGGTATCGAATTGTAGTGGTATCGAATTGTAGTGATATCGAATTGTTGTGGTATCGAATTGTTGTGGTATCGAATTGTTGTGATATCGAATTGTAGTGATATCGAATTGTTGTGGTATCGAATTGTAGTGATATCGAATTGTTGTGGTATCGAATTGTAGTGGTATCGAATTGTAGTGATATCGAATTGTTGTGGTATCGAATTGTTGTGATATCGAATTGTAGTGGTATCGAATTGTAGTGGTATCGAATTGTTGTGGTATCGAATTGTAGTGGTATCGAATTGTAGTGGTATCGAATTGTTGCGGTATCGAATTGTAGTGATATCGAATTGTTGTGGTATCGAATTGTAGTGGTATCGAATTGTAGTGGTATCGAATTGTAGTGATATCGAATTGTTGTGGTATCGAATTGTAGTGATATCGAATTGTTGTGGTATCGAATTGTAGTGGTATCGAATTGTTGTGGTATCGAATTGTAGTGGTATCGAATTGTAGTGGTATCGAATTGTTGCGGTATCGAATTGTAGTGATATCGAATTGTAGTGATATCGAATTGTAGTGGTATCGAATTGTAGTGATATCGAATTGTAGTGGTATCGAATTGTAGTGATATCGAATTGTAGTGGTATCGAATTGTTGTGGTATCGAATTGTAGTGGTATCGAATTGTAGTGGTATCGAATTGTAGTGGTATCGAATTGTAGTGATATCGAATTGTAGTGGTATCGAATTGTAGTGGTATCGAATTGTAGTGATATCGAATTGTAGCGGTATCGAATTGTAGCGGTATCGAATTGTAGTGATATCGAATTGTAGTGATATCGAATTGTAGTGGTATCGAATTGTAGTGATATCGAATTGTAGTGGTATCGAATTGTTGTGGTATCGAATTGTAGTGGTATCGAATTGTAGTGATATCGAATTGTAGTGGTATCGAATTGTTGTGGTATCGAATTGTTGTGGTATCGAATTGTTGTGGTATCGAATTGTTGTGGTACCGAATTGTAGTGGTATAGAATTGTAGTGGTATAGAATTGTAGTGGTATAGAATTGTAGTGGTATAGAATTGTAGTGGTATAGAATTGTAGTGGTATCGAATTGTAGTGGTATCGAATTGTAGTGGTATCGAATTGTAGTGGTATCGAATTGTAGTGGTATCGAATTGTAGTGATATCGAATTGTAGTGATATCGAATTGTAGTGGTATCGAATTGTAGTGGTATCGAATTGTAGTGGTATCGAATTGTAGTGGTATCGAATTGTAGTGGTATCGAATTGTAGTGGTATCGAATTGTAGTGGTATCGAATTGTAGTGGTATCGAATTCATACATTACAGAGCAAATATTTATTACCCATTCAGTACCGGTGGCGTCCTTTTCATTCAGTACCGGTGGCGTCCTTTTCATTCAGTACCGGTGGCGTCCTTTTCATTCAGTACCGGTGGCGTCCTTTTCATTCAGTACCGGTGGCGTCCTTTTCATTCAGTACCGGTGGCGTCCTTTTCATTCAGTACCGGTGGCGTCCTTTTCATTCAGTACCGGTGGCGTCCTTTTCATTCAGTACCGGTGGCGTCCTTTTCATTCAGTACCGGTGGCGTCCTTTTCATTCAGTACCGGTGGCGTCCTTTTCATTCAGTACCGGTGGCGTCCTTTTCATTCAGTACCGGTGGCGTCCTTTTCATTCAGTACCGGTGGCGTCCTTTTCATTCAGTACCGGTGGCGTCCTTTTCATTCAGTACCGGTGGCGTCCTTTTCATTCAGTACCGGTGGCGTCCTTTTCATTCAGTACCGGTGGCGTCCTTTTCATTCAGTACCGGTGGCGTCCTTTTCATTCAGTACCGGTGGCGTCCTTTTCATTATATTCTGGTAACTATTAGACCATTTTGTTTAGATTGGGAATGACGTTTACCCATTTAAAGGCTACAGACTATCTCAATTCATCCTTTTAGCCTAGCTACCATACATCTTTCCCAAGCTTCAGAAAATCTTCGGAATGTAGCTGAAAAAAATATATAATTTTGCCAGTACAGAAGGGGTTAATGGTACATATACCGTAGTTAAGGGGAGGTTTCTAGTTTGTTTCCTACTCCTTCAGCAATCTTAAAATTTCACCCCCTTGGCCCCCTTTCAAGATAAATGTGTACATTTTTCGGTAGAAAAATTTCCCGGCCAAAGGCCGGTTGCTGTTAAATTATAGGCTCGCTATCGCTCGCCAGAAAAAATCGACACCTAAATGGCACGAATGGTCTTAAAATTGACAGAAATGGGGCGAGGGTTCTTAAAATCGCCAAACTAATGGGGCGAACGTCTTAAAATCTCAAAAGCAATGGGGCTAAACATGAGGGAGAAGGGGGTAAAGAAAAAAAAATCCCCCAAGTGGAAATCTCCCCTCAATGTATTTTATCACACGTCTCATTCATTTAACCCCTTCAGTACCGATGCCTCTTTTAATTATATTCCGGCATTTATTAGACGATTTTATTCGGCTTAGGACGGACGTGTAAAAATGAAGAGGATACAAACTATCCCAATTACCTCTTAACTACCACAGATCCTTCACAAGCTTCATAAAATCGTCTACGTATAGCTGAAATAATACCACATACATTTCCGGTAGCGAAAGGATTAAGGGGAGGTTTCCACTTGAGGGATTGTTTTCTTGACTCTTTTCTCCCTCATGTTTAGCCCCATTGCTTTATACATTTTAAGACGTTCGCCCCATTATTTTGACGATTTTAAGAACCTGCGACCCATTTCTGTCAATTTTAAGACCTTTCGTGTCATTTAGGTGCCGATTTTATCCTGGCGAGCGACAGCGAGCCTGTAATTTAAGAGGAACCGGCTTTCAGCCGGGACATTTTTCTACCGAAAAATGTACAAATTTATCTTGAAAGGGGCTCAAGGGGGTGTAATCTTAAGCTTGATGGATACCTAGAGACCAAACTAAAAACCTCCCCTTAAGTGTTCGGTAAGTATTGAAGGCATATGCAAGCTTGCCCACCACATTTCCGAAGTTTGAAAAAGTTCGATATTTTGGAAAGAGTCAAGACTTTATTAAGTAGCTTAATATGGTATATTTTTGTTGATTTTTTTTTTTTCTATGTGAGTGAGGGAGACAAAAGACAGAACTGCCTGTAGCGAGTGCCTCCCCCAGAGTTGAAAGAGTGACAGGGCCAAAGTCAGGGGACGTTCGAGCCAAAATGCCTGGACACACGGACTTTGAAACAATTTAAGTCATAGGAAGAGGGAAAGACTAATTCTGGGAGAGAGTTCCAGAGCTCAGCAATTGAATAGAAGAAAGACTGAGAATAATGTTTCACTCTTGGGTTGGAGAACAGAGATTTAAACCTTCCCGCGATTGCTGGAACCGGGTGTTTCGTCGAATTCTCAGCATTTTGGCACGCTTATAAATACGCAAACAAATGGCCTAGCCTAGGAGAGATATATATATATATATATACTGTATACTGTATATATCCAGTGCCAGTACTCGTTATCTTGCGATGCGTGAAGACTAGAAGTTTCTAGACCAAGTGGTTCAGTTTTTATGGTGATAATAATTAGGTCAGTTATGGCCGCCGGGAGCCTAGACACCGTCTACACTCCCGGTTTTCGTCATTTACCAATACTCATAACTCTGCAAATAAATGGCCTAACCTATTTTATATCAATACCAGAGTCAGTAATCAGTGTTATCTTGCGATGGGTAAGACTAGAACACTGTACATTGAATGGTTATTGTGTGAGGTGGGAAATAAGACTGGCTGTTGTGTTGTGATACTGAGAACTGTTTGAATGCAGCGACGCAGTAGCTGAGGCCACGGCTACAGTCTATTTACATTCATTCAACAATTGATTATTGATTATGAGTTATGTAATGATATTGATTATACAGTATATTACAGATCTATTTCACCATCGTAACCATTCCTAAGTCAATGTCGTTTACTTTCATGCATCGTTTGGGACTCAGGTTCAACAAGTATAAGCTTTCGTTAGGCCTGCATGCAAACAGGAGGGACATGACTGCCTGGCTATGTGTTCTTGTTCTTGTTGGTTTTACGGAACACCCGCTAAGACAACAAAACTTTCTCTAGTGTGGTTTTACGTGGTTTTAAGCCATGGAATAAGGCTAGGGAGCTATGTGATGCCACCCCTCTGTCATGAAGAAAGCTCGACATGGAGCTATGTATGCCACCCGAGCGAGAAGGGTTAACCCAGGGAGTGCGACGCTCATTCTGGAACAGCGGTATTTAAAAGTGTAAAAACAACCATTCAAATACCGTGCCACTGCTGGGAAATGTCTCAAAATTGGGTGACATTTAGAAAGTAGCGGCATTTCTCCATACCACATCCTTCATTCCTTCCCCCCTTTATACCTCCCCCCCCCCTCCTTCCCTCAACTTGATCTTATATTTTGCACAAGTTCTAGCAGTTCACGGGTTAAGGTGAGACTGACCGTTAGTTTGGTCTATTAATTAATTTATTCATATATTTTTTTAGTTTCCTCCCTAGACCTCCAACAAGCTTAAAAAAACAACCCTAGACCCCCTTCAAGATAAATTTGTACATTTTTCGGTAGAAAAATGTCCCGGCCGAAGGCCGATTCCTTTTAAATTGGAGGCTCGCTTTCGCTCGCCAGGAAATAATCGACACCTAAATGGCACGAAAGGTCTTAAAATTGACAACGAAATGGGGCGAAAGGTGTTAAAATCGCTAAACTAATGGGCCGAACGTCTTATAATCTCAAAACTAATAGGGCTAAACATTAGGGAGAAGGGGGTCCAGAAAAACGGTCTGCCTCCCCTTAAGATTATTATGGTATTATGTTGGTAATACGGCTGCCTAGCCTGGGATCGTAAAAAAAAAACAACGGAATTAATATCGTTTTGCAGTGTACGTATTACTTATTGGGGGCTTGTTCCTGTCAGAGTCTATCTGTCTATCTGTCTGTCTATCTATGTCTATCTATCTATCTATATGCTCAGGCTCAATCCCCATTTTTCCTATTTTTATTTTTAGTTTCTATTTCATTCTATTTTATTTATTTATTTATTTATTTTTTTGTCCTTGTTTCTTGGGGGGTGGCCGACTCAAGACCGAGCAAAGAACAGGGAAGACACGAACAAACACAGATCAAAACACAGAGAGCCACTCTGTCTAAATCCCAGGCGTTTCTATCCCCGGCTCCACTTCCATTCATGTCCCAATGCCCACGAATAAACCCTTGCGCTTTCGGGGAATAAATATGTATAAGGTTTAAGGGGGGGTCACCGTTTTTTTTTTTTTTTTTTTTTTTTTTTATCTTTCTCTCCTTTTCTCTCTTTCCCTGGCTTGTATCCATTCGGCCCCATTCAGCCAACTGTTTTAAGACGTTTATCCCCATCCAGGTGTCGATTTCTTGCTGGTGAGCGATAGCGAGCCAGCATTGTATGGAGAAATCCGGCTTCGCCGGATAAATTTTTCTATCGAAAAATTTACAAATTTAGCTTGCTGTCAAAACAAAAATATATATATGCTGGCTCGCTACCGCTCGCCAGGAAAATATTGACACCTGGATGGGGGTAAACGTCTTAAAACAGTAGGCTGAATGGGGCCGAATGGATACAAGCCAAAGAGAGAGTGAGAGAAAGAGAAAAAAAGCGAGGTGGGTTCCCTTAAGAGAAAAACGCTGGTGGGACTACTGTATAATTATGTACAGTTGGCCACTTCCCCCCCCCCCCCCCCTCCCTCGCTCCACCTCCTTCCCTTCCACTATGGGTAGGAGGTGGAATGAGGGAGGGATGGAGGAGGGGGGGGGGGGGGGAGGTGCCAAGATACGATTTGCTGGGATGGTTGAGGAAGGGTATAATGTGCGGCAGACTGTCCACTCGGATGCCATAGTCTCCAGCCCACCCATGACCATTTGTGGACCACCTGTGTTTTTCGTTATGCAATTATAACTATCTGGATTGCTTTTTGGATAGACCTTGCTTTTTGGATAGACCTTGCTTTTTGGATAGACCTTGCTTTTTGGATAGACCTTGCTTTTTGGATAGACCTTGCTTTTTGGATAGACCTTGCTTTTGGATAGACCTTGCTTTTGGATAGACCTTGCTTTTTGGATAGACCTTGCTTTTTGGATAGACCTTGCTTTTTGGATGGACCTTGCTTTTGGATAGACCTTGCTTTTGGATAGACCTTGCTTTTGGATAGACCTTGCTTTTGGATAGACCTTGCTTTTGGATAGACCTTGCTTTTGGATAGACCTTGCTTTTTGGATAGACCTTGCTTTTGGATAGACCTTGCTTTTGAATAGACCTTGCTTTTGGATAGACCTTGCTTTTGGATAGACCTTGCTTTTCAATGAATAGTATTTATACTTTTGTAGTTAAGGGGAGGTTTCTAGTTTCCTCCATCCAGCTAAACAATTACATCCTTTTGACCCCCTATCAAGATAAATGTGTACATTTTTCGGTAGAAAAATGTCCCGGCCAAAGGCCGGTTACTCTTAAAATACAGGCTCGCTATCGCTCGCCAGGATAAAATCGACACCTAAATGGCACGAAAGGTCTTAAAATTGACAGAATGAGGCGGAAATTCTTAAAATCACCAAACTAATGGGGCAAACGTCTTAAAATCTCAAAAGCAATGGGGCTAGACATGAGGGAGAAAGGGGTCAAGAAAAGAGTCCCTGAAGTGGAAATCTCCCCTTAATATAAAGACCATTACCTTCATACACTCGTTAACCAAAGATATAGTACTTCCATAATTAGAAATATTTGAAGTCTGCAAATATGTATGAGTGGGTTAGAGACTATGGTATCCGAGTGTACAGTACGTCTACCAGTGTATATCGGTTGGCCATTGAGAAAGAAGACACAATCTTTTTACTTAGCACATTTGTTATTTTCTTATAATATATTTAGGAGTGCCAGATTTGATTTGCATTATTATTAAACCAAGAACTTTTCATGTAACGCAACATTTTTGAAAGAAATACCTTAAGTTGAGTTTCCATATTATATTATCGTTCATATATAAATCACTTAACCCCTTCGGTGCGGTCATAATTTCCGCCTATTTCCGCCATATTAGGGCTCATTCAGGCACTCCTGATTGATTAGGCAAGTGTTTCAATGAAATTAAATGTATTCAACCAAAGACTAGAAGAAAATAGCTTCAAAATGACACCAAAATGAGCTTCGTAGCCTGTGGGCTTCACCCGCAGTGCTACCATAGACATTCACTAAAATGAGCAATTATCGCTAATGTTGCGCTACATTTGCATTTGGCAGCGCTGTATATCTCACGAGAGCATGGCTCAGAGTCCTCAGTGCCACGGCCGGCTGGCTGGAGGAAGGACGTGTGGCCTGTCGCGCTCCCGCTCCCTCGTACTCGATTCTACAGGCTTTAAGAAACTGTAAATTGCCTTATATTGTCAGGTCGTTCCAGAACGTCTCCTGCAGCCAATGGGTTAAATTACACAAATTAATTTTGATGGATGTAAATTGTGTAGGAATTACACTAAAGTTTCAGTTCTCATATATAATCGTTTGTATTTATGTAGTTCAATAGCAGTTAACGATATTCACATTTTTAGTTAGTTTATGTACATTGTAATTTGAGGATATAATTATTGTACGTTCTTTATAAAATTTAGTAGTGCTAGCAGTGTAATATAATGGAAGAAATTCGGAAATTAAGATTATTTATCCAAATAAATATTTCTAATAGGTTTGATGCAACACGAAGATTGCGAAGCGTCACCAAATAAATTAGTTTATACAAGCCCCGGTGTTATTCGTCCTTATACGTCTGCGATTTCCAAGCAACAAATCTATCGCCACTATACAGTATATATATATGTATATACTAAGGCACATACCCCATTGCTGGGGGTGGCCGACAAGAGACAGAGCCCGAACAGAAACAACATTTAAAATTCCTATTCTAAGGGTCTGGGACCACTTTCGCGTTCCCTTGCCCCTTTCTCTGTCTCGTCGAGTAGGAGAATATATACTGTATATATATATATATTTTATTTATTTTTTCTATGTGAATGAGGGAGAGAAAAGGCAGAACTGCCTGTAGCGAGTGCCTCCCCCATAGTTGAAAGAGTGACAGGGCCAAAATCAAGGGCGGTTCTAGCCAAAATGCGGAGCACTGGGGCCGAATGGATACAAGCCAAAGAGAGAGGGAGAGAAATAGAAAACAATGGAGGTGGGCTCCCTTAATACACAACAAGCCTCGGTGTATAATATTATATGGTAGTGAACTAATAGCCAACAGCTTGGTCGGTCTGGGCCGCATGGATCAGTTTCCCTTTAGGCCGCTATCACACGAGCCCTTTTTCGAGCATTTTTTACGGGCAATTATGGTCTGGAAGCTTAACAAATTACACTTTTTTTCAGAATTCAGCCGCCTAACATGATCTACCTTCAGTCTAGTTACCGATACCAGTGCGAAAAAGTCCAAAAATAATAAGAGGACAAAATTGCTCGTGGAAAATTGACGGGAAAAGCGCGCGTGTGACAGCGGCTTTAGGCCCTCTGCAACACAGATTGAATGTGCATGATTGCTGCCCGTCCGTGTTACATCCGGCACTACTGTCCCCTCTCACATACATACATACTCAACGTGTATACACCTATGTAGTCATCAATACATACATACATGCATACGTGTACGGTCGCGCTAATAAGTCATGTCCCAGCTGTCATTACGTTTGGCTTGCTCTGTGCTGTATTAATGTCTGTCAGATGTTGAATAGGGTGGGTAAGTGTGGGAACATGTTTGTATGTTTCACTCGATATGAAGAAATGAATCTTAGATATTGCTGATACCAATGATTGATCAAAACATACTTGGTGCCGAGACATCACTTATTAGCGCGACTGTACACATATTTGCATGCCCAACATATAGACACATAATTACATATATACACATAATTACATATATACACATAATTACATATATACACATAATTACATATATACACATAATTACATATATACACATAATTACATATATACACATAATTACACATATACATACACATAATTACACGTATATATACACATAATTACATACCGTATATACACATAATTATATATATACACATAATTATATATATACACATAATTACATACTGTATATACACATAATTATATATATATACACATAATTACATATTACACATAATTACATATAATTACATATATACACATAATTACATACCGTATATACACATAATTATATATATACACATAATTACATACACATAATTACATATATACACATAATTACATATATACACATAATTACATACCGTATATACACATAATTACATACCGTATATACACATAATTATATATATACACATAATTACATATATACACATAATTACATGTATACACATAATTACATATATACACATAATTATATATATACACATAATTACATATATACACATAATTACATATATACACATAATTACATATATACACATAATTACATATATACACATAATTACATAATATACACATAATTACATATATACACATAATTACATATACAGTATATCGAAGGTAAAACAACCATTAATAGAAAATATTTATTTTTAAAGGGGAGATTTCCACCTGGAGGATTTTTTTCTGAACCTCTTTCTCCCTCATGTTTAGCCCC
>CM064490.1:6946270-6981270 GCA_032716605.1 Paralithodes platypus | reverse complement strand
AGACAGACAGACAGACAGACAGACAGACAGACAGAGAGAGAGAGAGAGAGAGAGAGAGAGAGAGAGAGAGAGAGAGAGAGAGAGAGAGAGAGAGAGAGAGAGAGAGTAATATAATAATAAGTTTATTTCCACCAATAGTGGTTATTCTTGTTACATTACTTACAATATATATACACAATATGTATTGGAGAATGTTTGTCTAAGAGGCGAACCCTGTTACATGTTTGCAGTCACTATTGGACTGCCCGGCCTTATTATGCTGGTATAAATAATTGCATGCATTACATTGATAGAGAAGAGGAGAGCTAGATTGGTGGGTGGGCGTGGGGGATTGGTGGGTGGGCGTGGGGGATTGATGGGTGGGCGTGGGGGATTGGTGGGTGGGCGTGGGGGATTGGGGTGGGCGTGGGGGATTGGTGGGTGGGCGTGGGGGATTGGTGGGTGGGCGTGGGGGATTGATGGGTGGGCGTGGAGGATTGGTGGGTGGGCGTGGGGGATGGGTGGGTGGGCGTGGGCGGTAGGTGGGTGGTCGTGGGCGATAGGTGGGTGGGCGTGGGGGATTGATGGGTGGGCGTGGAGGATTGGTGGGTGGGCGTGGGGATTGGTGGGTGGGCGTGGGGATTGGTGGGTGGGTGGGCGTGGGGGATTGATGGGTGGGGCGTGGGGGATTGGTGGGGGGGATTGGTGGGGTGGGCGTGGGGGATTGATGGGTGGGCGTAGGGGATTGATGGGTGGGCGTGGGGGATTGGTGGGTGGGCGTGGGGGATTGGTGGGTGGGCGTGGGTGGGCGTGCCGTTTTGCCCAAAATCAAAACGGCATACCCAACTCTGCGATGGGTTACCATCATCACTACTAATACCATCATCACTACAAGTGCCACAATCATCACAACTACTGTCATCATCATCATTACTATGATCATCATCACTACTACAATTACAATCATCACTACTACTGTCACCATTGTCACTACCATTTTAATCACTATCATCTTTGATACTACAACTATCAACCATCATTACTACTATCATCACCACCATCTTACAATCATCATTACTACTGTTAACATCATCACTACTACTATAACCACCATCATTACTACTGTCACAAGTATTACCATCATGTATCCTACTGTCACCATCATCACTACTACAATCACAATCATCACTACAACTTTCACCATCATCACTAATACTCACACCGCTAGAGATACTTCCTAAACTGAATAAAATCAATTAATAGTTGCCAGAATATAATGAAAAGACGTCGCCGGTACTGAAGGGGTTAAGGGGAGGTTTTTAGTTTGGTCCCTAGATATCCATCAAGCTTAAGATTACACCCCCTTGAGCCCCTTTCAAGATAAATTTGTACATTTTTCGGTAGAAAAATTTCCCGGCTGAAAGCCGGTTCCTCTTAAATTACAGGCTCGCTATCGCTCGCCAGGATAAAATCGACACCTAAATTGCACGAAAGGTCTTAAAATTGACGGAAATGGGGCGAAAGTTCTTAAAATCGCCAAACTAATGGGGCCACTGTCTTAAAATCTCAAACGCAATGGGGCTAAACATGAGGGAGAAAGGGGTCCAGAAGACAAAAAAAAATCCCTCAAGTCGATATCTGCCCCTTAAGTTTGTGGTCATGCAGAGGGTTGTTGCGTCTAACCATCACAGACAGCGAATCATCAAGACGAAAAACACACCAGTTAGCTATACTAGGACTTCAGAGGCTCTCAACCCTACTGGATTATAAAGCCAGCACACTGTAAGTCAAGAAGAGCGTCAACACTGCAGTCCCTTGACATATAAGTTAGTTAAATAGGATTTCAGAGGCTAGCAACCGTTCTGGAGTATTAAGGGGGGTGTCACCTGCTTTCTTTTTAACTTTCTCTTCTTTTCTCTCTTTCCCTGGCTTGTATCCATGCGGCCCCATTCAGCCAACTGTTTTAAGATGTTTATCTCCATCCAGGTGTCGATTTCTTCCTGGCGAGCGATAGCGAGCCAGCATTGTATGGAGAAATCCGGCTTCGCCGGAGACATTTTTCTATCGAAAAATGTACACATTTAGCTTGCTGTCAAAACAAAGATATATATATATATGCTGGCTTGCTACCGCTCGCCAGGAAAATATTGACACCTGGATGGGGGTAAACGTCTTAAAACAGTAGGCTGAATGGGGCAGAATTAATACAAGCCAAAGAGAGCGGGAGAGAAAGGGGAAAAAAGGGAGGTGGGCTCCCTTACTCAGCGTGAGCCAGGGAGGTGGGCCCCCTTACTCAGCGTGAGCCAGGGAGGTGGGCCCCCTTACTCAGCGTGAGCCAGGGAGGTGGGCTCCCTTACTCAGCGTGAGCCAGGGAGGTGGGCCCCCTTACCCAGCGTGAGCCAGGGAGGTGGGCTCCCTTACTCAGCGTGAGCCAGGGAGGTGGGCTCCCTTACTCAGCGTGAGCCAGGGAGGTGGGCTCCCTTACTCAGCGTGAGCCAGGGAGGTGGGCTCCCTTACTCAGCGTGAGCCAGGGAGGTGGGCTCCCTTACTCAGCGTGAGCCAGGGAGGTGGAACAGACGGGGTTGTGGACGCTTGCCTCTAGAAGAAAGATTGTGTACGCGCGACCAAAAATCCATCTTTACACTAACGCTCTAAACATTCTGGAAGTGGGTCGAAATCTTATGATAATCCCTCACAGACGTATGTTTCACCCGATTCATTCCGTTCACACTAGACTATTTACAGCTCACCAGTGTAAAGATTGTTTCTTGGTCCAGTGTGTGTACCTGTGGTGAAATACAGACACAGCGACTCGTAGTGCAGAATTGTTCACTCACACAACAACATGTGACACACATTCACAACTTCGAAACCATGGCAAGTCTATTTTGGGAACAGTTTATGAAGTTACATGTTTATGATATAGCTGTAATATTTGGGAACTTCTATGTAATAATTTGAAAAAACAATGATTACTTTGAATGCATTAATATAAATGTAATATTATATATTATACTGTGTATATATATATATATATATATATATATATATATATATATATATATATATTTTTTTTTTTTTTTAGTTAGACTACACCTGTACTTTCAAATTATACGTGAATTCGGAAATTTATAGAATATATTTATATGTGCTATTGTAAGCTGAGGTAACTAATCTATCTATCTATCTATATATATATATATATATATATATATATATATATATATATATATATATATATATATATATATATATCTATCTATCTATCTAAATATCTATCTATCTACGTGTGTGTGTGTGTGTGTGTGTAAGCCAGCATATGTTTGTGTGCGTGTGAGTGTACGCGAATATTTATGTTAATGTTTGAGCTAGTCTGTGTCTGTGTATATTTGAGCATCCGCGCGCGCGCGCGCGCGCGCGTGCGTGTGTGTGTGTGTGTGTGTGTGTGTGTGTGTGTGTGTGTGTGCGTGCGTGTGTGCGTGTGCGTGTGTGTGTGTGTGTGTGTGTGTGTGTGTGTGTGTGTGTGGGGCTGTGGCTGGTTGGTGGTGATCCAGAGTTGGTAAATTGCCCGAGGGTTGGGAAAGTTCCGGGATTTTGACAATTTCCTGAATATAAAGTTTCTGCCTGGGAACGCATTCGGTACCTATTAAAAAGGAAATTATCAGAGTATAATTAAATAGATTTTATCCTTTCAACACTAATATAGGCAATACACTATATTTATATTTTGTCACCAACCAACTCTACTTCTAAACTCGATTAATGAAATCAATAGTTCTGAAGTCCAATTTACCTTTCATTATACTATATACATATTAATTACCTTTCATTATACTATATACATATTAATTACCTTTCATTATACTATATACATATTAATTATATACATCGATAAATGTAATAGTATGTCTTCAATTATACACATGAGGTGCTAAATGTCTTTATACTCTCAGTGGGGCTAAAACCACCGACAGTCAGGACGATTGTCCATGCTTTAACTAACTCTACCATGTCGTGATAATGGATACTTAAGGGGGGTCACCGGCTTTTTTTTTATCTTTCTCTCCTTTTCTCTCTTTCCCTGGCTTGTATCCATTCGGCCCCATTCAGCCAACTGTTTTATGACGTTTATCCCCATCCAGGTGTCTATTTCTTCCTGGCGAGCGATAACGAGCCAGCATTGTATGGAGAAATCCGGCTTCGCCGGAGAAATTTTTCTATCGAAAATGTACAAATTTAGCTTGCTGTCGCTGGCATTACGATTGGCTGGCTCTGTGCTTGTATTAAGGGGAGATTTCCACCTGGAGGATTTTTTTTCTGGACCCCTTTCTCCCTCATGTTTAGCCCCATTGCTTTTCTAATTTTAAGACGTTCGCCCCATTATTTTGACGATTTTAAGAACTTTCGACCCATTTCTGTCAATTTTAAGACCTTTCGTGCCATTTAGGTGTCGATCTTATCCTGGCGAGCGATAGCGAGCCTGTAATTTAAGAGCAACCGGCCTCCGGCCGGGACATTTTTCTACCGAAAAATGTACAAATTTATTTTGAAAGGGGGTCTAGGGGGTGTAATTTTAAGCTTGATGAAAACGTAGGGAACAAACTAAATACCTCCCCTTAATGTATATATGTCAGATGTTGAATAGGGTGGGTAAAGTGTAGGAATCGAGGTTTATATATCCCCCTCGAAATGAATAAATGAAGCTTAGATATTGCTGAAACAAACTATGGATCAAAATATACTTGGTGCCGAGACATCATTTATTAGGCCTATTGTACAGTCGCGCTAATAAGTGAATACCCGGCACCAAGTATGTTTTGATCAATAATTGGTATCAGCAATATTTACACATGATTTCATCTTTTTGAGTGAGATATACCAACATTTTCCTACACTTACCCACCCTACTTAACATCTGACAGACATTAATACAGCACAGAGCGAGCCAAACGTAATGACAGCTGGGACATGACTTATTAGCGCAATCGTACTTGTAAATGTCCCTGTATGGTATCCTGGAATATGGATCCTACGACTTGTGTATGCATTGAAATACATTCTCCAAGTAGGATTTCCCTTCTCCTTAAAGGCAGATATCCACTTGAGACTTTTTTCTTGACCCCTTTCTCCCTCATGTCTAGCCCCGTTGCTTTTGAGATTTTAAGACGTTCGCCCCATTAGTTTTGCGATTTTAAGAACTTTCACCCCATTTATGTCACTTTTAAGACCTTTCATCCCATTTAGGTGTCATTCTTTCCTGGCGAGCGATAGCGAGCCTGTAATTTAAGAGGAACCGGCCGTAGGCCGGGAAATTTTTCTACCGAAAAATGTACAAATTTATCTTGAAAGGGGGTCAAGGGAGTGTAATTTCAAGCTTGATGGAAGTCTAGGAAACACACTAAAAACCTCCCCTTAACCCCTTGAAGCTCTGACGCGTTTTAGCAGTTTATTTTGGCTATCATTAGGCGATTTTATGCAGCTTAAGAAGTGTCTGTGGGTATTAAAATGGTAAATACTATCTCAATCAACCCTCTGACTTCTATATACCGTTACTAATCTTAATAAAATTGTCTAATAGTAGCCAAAAACAGAACAGAAATGCGTATTGGAGCTTGAAAGGGTTAATATATATATATATATATATATATATATATATATATATATATATATATATATATATATAGGAAAAGGCTAAGTATCATTTATCACGCCATGGTAGAGTTGGCTAAAGCATGGATAATCGTCCTGACTGTCGGTGGTTCGAGCCCCACTGAGAGTATATAAAACAAAAAAAAAAAAAAAAAAATGTAGCCTATTAATAAATAAATTATATATATATATATATATATATATATATATATATATATATATATATATATATATATATATATATATAACCATTACACCCAACCCCCCTAAAACTGTAATTATCTCCTATTTACCTGACCAAAAGGCCCATTTTCTTTAATGTTGTCGTCTGTAGGGGATTACGCCAACTTCTTTACAGTACCAACCATTGCGTTTACCTTGCTTATTAACTCTGCGTAAACAGAGTTTGGTATCCCCCCCCCCCCCCCCCCCCGTATAGTGGTACAATGCGGCCGAAATGTCTGTCTGTCTGTCCGAATACTCTTCCTAGACCGTTCGACGGATTTTCACCAAACTTCACACGAACCTTCGGTGCGTGAATGCGACGGTCAGTCAAAACATTTTTTTTGAATTTGTGCAATAGTTATGATTTTAGGTAGAAAATATGGTAGTAGTGATGATAGTAATGGTGATGGTGACTAGTAGTGATGATGGTGACCCATCGCAGAGTTGGGTATGCCGTTTTGATTTAGGACAAAACGACACGTCTACTTTATTATACTAAGGCCAAGAATATTGACCTCTATCAGATATCTGCAACTCAAATAGGGCTAGAGCAAATGGGATGTAAATTACAACACCTATTCCCTAGCTAACTCTTCCCAAATGGTAGTGATATCAGCCTGACTACTCCAGTTTCTTATTTATAACTATATAGCTAAGTGGTCAAGATGGCTGGCCTAAATTTGTACATTTTCGATAGAAAACTTTCTCCGGCGAAGCCGGATTTCTCCATACAAGCTGGCTCGCAATCGCTCGCCAGGAAGAAATTGACACCTGGATGAGGTAAACTTCTTAAAACAGCTGGCTGAATTGGGCCGAATGGATACAAGCCAGGGAAAGAGAACAGGAGAGAAAGACAACAAAAAAGCCGGTGACCCCCCCTTAAGAATACCACTATAAAGATTTCTAGTCTAGCGCCTAGGCCAAGTAACCATAATATAAGGGGTCTAATATCCCCCCCCCCCCCCACCCCAGGCCATAACTGTCAATGGGGGGCAGACGGAATTTACATCAGGAGCTGGAATGGATATGTAGAGAGGAAGGGAACAAAGAGAGAGAGAGGGAAGAAGGAGGGAAGGAAAGAGAGAGGGAAGGGAGAAAAGAAGAGAGAGAGAAGCGAAGAGAGAGGGAGGGAAGGAAAGAGAGAGGGAAGGGAGGGAAGGAGAAAGGAAAGAGGGAAGTGAAGAGAGATGGAGAGAAGAAGGAGGGAAGGAAAGAGAGGGAGGGAAGTAGGAAGGAAGGAAAGAGAGAGGGAGAGAAGAATGAGGGAAGGAAAGAGAGAGGGAGGGAGGGAAGAAGGAGGGAAGGAAAGAGAGAAGGAGGGAGGAAGGCAGGAATTAATTGAGGGAGGGAGGGAGGGAAGAGGGAGGGAAGAATGAGGGAAGGAAAGAGAAAGGGAGGGAAGGAAAGAGAGGGAGGGAGGGAGGAAGGAGGGAAGGAAAGAGAGAGGGAGGGAAGAAGGAGGGAAGGAAAGAGAGAGGGAAGGGAAGAAGAAGGGAAGGAAAGAGAGAGGGAAGGAGAAAGTAGGAAGGAAGGCAAGAAGGAAGGGAGATTGAAGGCAGAAAGTTAGGAAGAATAAAATGGTGGGAGTAAGAAAGAAAGATACGAAGGAAGGGAGAGAGGAAAGAAAGAAGGAAGGCAGGGAGGGAGGAAGGGAATGGAATAAGGAAGAAAGGAATAGGAAGCATTAGGAAGGTACGGAAAGAAGCGATATAGATGAATGGATGGAAGAAGGGAAAGGAGCCACAAGTCAGAAGAGAGGAGGAAGGAAGGGAGGAAGGTAAGGAAGGAAGGGAGGAAGGGAAGGAAGGAAGGAAGGGAGGAAGGAAGGAAGGTAAGGAAGGAAGGGAGGAAGGGAAGGAAGGAAGGAAGGAAGGAAGGGAGGAAGGTAAGGAAGGAAGGAAGGTACGGAAAGAAGCGATATACCGTAGATGAATGGATGGAAGAAGGGAAAGGAGCCACAAGTCAGGAGAGAGGAGGAAGGAAGGGAGGAAGGGAAGGAAGGGAGGAAGGGAAGGAAGGGAAGAAGGGAGGAAGGAAGGAAGGAAGGTAGGAAGGAAGGAAGGGAGGAAGGTAGGAAGGTAAGGAAGGAAGGAAGGTAAGGAAGGGAGGAAGGTAAGGAAGGGAGGAAGGTAAGGAAGGAAGGAAGGGAGGAAGGTAAGGAAGGGAGGAAGGTAAGGAAGGGAGGAAGGGAGGAAGGTAAGGAAGGAAGGAAGGGAAGGAAGGAAGCAAGGGAGGAAGGAAGGAAGGAAGGATGGAAGGGAGGAGGAAGGAAGGAAGGAAGGAAGGAAGGAAGGAAGGTAAGGAAGGAATGGAGGAGGAAGGAAGGGAGTAAGGAAGGGAGGAAGGAAGGAAGGGAAGGAAGGAAGGAAGGAAGGAAGGAAGGAAGGAAGAAGGAAGGAAGGAAGGAAGGAAGGGAGGAAGGAAGGAAGGAAGGAAGGTAAGGAAGGAAGGTAAGGGAGGAGGAAGGAAGGAAGGAAGGAAGGAAGGAAAGGAAGGAAGGAAGGGAAGGAAGGAAGGGAAGGAAGGAAGGTAAGGAAGGGAGGAGGAAGGAAGGAAGGAAGGAAGGAAAGGAAGGAAGGAAGGAAGGAAGGAAGGAAAGGAAGGAAGGAAGGAAGGAAGGGAGGAGGAAGGAAGGAAGGAAGGAAGGAAGGAAAGGAAGGAAGGAAGGTAAGGAAGGAAGGTAAGGAAGGTAAGGAAGGGAGGAGGAAGGAAGGAAGGAAGGAAGGAAGGAAAGGAAGGAAGGAAGGGAGGAAGGAAGGAAGGAAGGAAGGAAGGAAGGAAGGAAAGGAAGGAAGGAAGGGAGGAAGGGAGGAAGGAAGGAAGGTAAGGAAGGAAGGAAGGAAGGAAGGGAGGAAGGTAAGGAAGGAAGGGAGGAAGGGAGGAAGGTAAGGAAGGAAGGGAGGAAGGTAAGGAAGGAAGGGAGGAGGTAAGCAAGTAAGAGTGGAAGAAATGAAAGACTAAGGAGGAATGAAGGGTTAGACCAATGCATATTATCACCAACCCACCAATTAACTTACAAATAAACTTAATTAATCAAACCAATGACACTAATGGATACATGTGGTACTCCAAGGATTCGAACCTAGGATACTCACACCGAAATTCCGCGCGCTAACCATTACGCTACCAAGACAGTTGATGAAGGAGGGAGGGGGTTGGAAACAAGTAAGGGAGGGAGAGGTTGAAATAAGGAAGTATAAAAGAACGGAAGGATGGGAATACAGTAAATAGTTGCCTAGAAGGGGTTCGAATCCTACGGACTGCTTGATGAGTTCCCTGATTGGACTTCCTATAATACACCTATTCAGTATTTCAGACCGGGCTTTTCATTTGGTTTTGGTTAGCATTAGGCGATGTTATGCAAGTTAAGGGGCCTGGGTCACAGGCTTTGTTTTCTCTATTTTTCTCTGGCTTGTATCCATTCGGCCCCATTCAGGCTACTGTTGTAAGACGATTTTTTTTTTCTATGTGATTGAGGGAGGCAAAAGGCAGAATTGCCTGTAGCGAGTGCCTCCCCCATAGTTGAAAGAGTGACAGGGCCAAAATCAAGGGACGATCGAGCCAAAATGCCTGGACACACGGAGTTTGAAGCAATTTAAGTCATAGGAAGAGGGAAAGACTGATTCTGGGAGAGAGTTCCAGAGCTCAGCTGTTGAGTAGAAGAAAGTTTGAGAGTAACGTTTCACTCTTGGGTTAGAGAGTTGCACAGAGTAGGGGTGGGATTGAGTTGCAAGACGGGTACCACGTGCCCTATGGAGAGATCCGGCTTAGCCGGAGAAATTTTTCTATTGAAAGATGTACAAATTTAGCCGGCTGTCAAAAACTGTAAACAAAATATGCTGGCTCGCTCCGCTCGCCAGGAAAAAATCGACACCTGGATGGGAGTGAACGTCTTAAATCAGTAGGCTGAATGGGGCCAAATAGATACAAGTCAGAGAAAGAGAGAAAAGGAGAAAAAAACCCTGTGACACCCCTCAAGGGGAGATTTCCACCTGGAGGATTTTTTCTGGACCCTTTCTCCCTCATGTTTAGCCCCATTGATTTCTAATTTTAAGACGTTCGCCCCATTATTTTGACGATTTTAAGACCTTTCGACCCATTTCTGTCAATTTTAAGACCTTTCGTGCCATTTAGGTGTCGATTTTATCCTGGCGAGCGATAGCGAGCCTGTAATTTAAGAGCAACCGGCCTCTGGCCGGGACATTTTTCTACCGAAAAATGTACAAATTTATCTTGAAAGGGGGTCTAGGGGGTGTAATTTTAAGCTTGATGAAAACGTAGGGAACAAACTAAATACCTCCCCTTAAGTAGGCTTTCTAAGAATCAAAGGGGAAAACTCCTCTGACATTCACAACTCATCGCTAATTCGAATACAGTCGTCTGCTAGTACACATTAAATTTCATAATCGATTGTTCCCGTGGGTTGATTGGAGATAGTCTTAGCCCTGTACATTCACACAGATCCTTCCTAAGCTGTATATAACCGTCTTGCAATAGCCAAAACATACTGTCAACATGCGTCACGATCTTAACCCCTTCTATAGTCACGATCTTAACCCCTTCTATAGTCACGATCTTAACCCCTTCTATAGTCACGATCTTAACCCCTTCTATAGTCACGATCTTAACCCCTTCTATAGTCACGATCTTAACCCCTTCTATAGTCACGATCTTAACCCCTTCTATAGTCACGATCTTAACCCCTTCTATAGTCACGATCTTAACCCCTTCTATAGTCACGATCTTAACCCCTTCTATAGTCACGATCTTAATCCCTTCTATAGTCACGATCTTAACCCCTTCTATAGTCACGATCTTAACCCCTTCTATAGTCACGATCTTAACCCCTTCTATAGTCACGATCTTAACCCCTTCTATAGTCACGATCTTAACCCCTTCTATAGTCACGATCTTAACCCCTTCTATAGTCACGATCTTAACCCCTTCTATAGTCACGATCTTAACCCCTTCTATAGTCACGATCTTAACCCCTTCTATAGTCACGATCTTAACCCCTTCTATAGTCACGATCTTAACCCCTTCTATAGTCACGATCTTAACCCCTTCTATAGTCACGATCTTAACCCCTTCTATAGTCACGATCTTAACCCCTTCTATAGTCACGATCTTAACCCCTTCTATAGTCACGATCTTAACCCCTTCTATAGTCACGATCTTAACCCCTTCTATAGTCACGATCTTAACCCCTTCTATACCGGAGACGTCTTTTTCAGTTCATTCCTGCTCGATTCAGACGATTTTGGGCAGTTTAAGAAGGATCTGCGGTAGTAAAAATGGTTAAGGGGAGATTTCCACTTGAGGGATTTTTTTCTTGACCCCTTTCTCCCTCATGGTTAGCCCCATTGCTTTTGATATTATAAGACGTTCGCCCCATTAGTTTGGCGATTTTAAGAACTTTCGCCTCATTTCTGTCAATTTTAAGACTTTGTGTGCCATGTAGGTGTCGATTTTTTCCTGGCGAGCGATAGCGAGCCTGTAATTTAAGAGGTACCGGCCTTCGGCCGGGACATTTTTCTACCGAAAAATGTACAAATGTATCTTGAAAGGGGGTTCTAGGGGCTGTAATGTTAAGCTTGATGGAAGTCTAGCGAACTAACTAAAAACCTCCCCTTAAGTGAGACAGTTTGAAGCCTATTTATTGCTGGAGGCCCCTTTTTAAGCTGCATGAAATCGTCTAATAGTAGTCAGAATCAAGTGAAACAGACGTCGCCGGTACACAAGGGGTTAATGCGATGGATGTCAATTGTAAAGGGAACATAGACATTCCACAATACAGGTACAGTCGGCCTAATAAGTCATGTCTCGGCACCAATTTTGCGTTTTGATCAATAATTGGTATCAGCAGTATTTACCTGTGATTTTTTTTTTTTTTTTTGAGTGAGATGTACAAATATGCTCGTACACTTACCCACCCTATTCAACATCTGACAGACATTAGTACAGCCCAGAGCGAGCCAAACGTAATGCCAGCTGAGACACGACTTATTAGCGCCACCGTACAGGATAATATAGGTTGTTCTTTGGATCTAAATATGACGTGATCAAATTAACCCTTGCAGTACCGATGTCGTTCTTTTAACTATATTCTGGCTAATATTAGAGTTTTATTCTTCACTTTTTTGCAATTTTTTGTACAGTATATATTTATTATTTATCTAGTTTCCTCGCTAGACCTCCATCAAACTTAAAATGAAGCCCCCCTAGACCCCCTTTCATGATAAATGTGTACATTTTTCGGTAGAAAAAATTCCTGGCCGAAGGCCGATTTCTCTTACAGGCTCGCTATTGCTCGCCAGGAAAAAAATCGAGACCTAATTGACAGGAAAGGTCTTAAAATTGACAGCAATGGGGCGAAGTTCATAAAATCGCCAAACTAATGGGTCTAAAGATGAGGGAGAAGGTGGTCTAGAAAAGCGACTCGTCTGCCCTTAAAAGGACCTCCAGCATATGACAACAAATCAAGGATCATCCCGTTGTCTGATAATCGCAGCACCAAAATGACGGCAAGAGAAGAAGTTGTCCAGCTCCTATCCTTACATGATCCCTAATACCGTTACGCGAGAGCATCCACAATCTCATAATCCCGCGGGCGTATGGAAGCGGATAGTGAACTGCTTTATAACCCCGGAGAGAGTGAGTGAGAGAGAGAGAGAGAGAGAGAGAAAGAAAGAGAAAGAGAAAGAGAAAGAGAAAGAGAGAGAGAGAGAGAAAGAGAGAGAGAGAGAGTATATCCCAGTGGAGTTAGGAGGGGTAGTACTAGGTTGTTGGTCTATAAATTTATCTATTAATTAATTTATACATTTTATTTCCTCGTTGTACCTCCATTTAATTTCCTCGTTGTACCTCCATTTAATTTCCTCGTTGTACCTCCATTTAATATCCTCGTTGTACCTCCATTTAATTTCCTCGTTGTACCTCCATTTAATATCCTCGTTGTACCTCCATTTAATTTCCTCGTTGTACCTCCATTTAATTTCCTCGTTGTACCTCCATTTAATTTCCTCGTTGTACCTCCATTTAATTTCCTCGTTGTACCTCCATTTAATTTCCTCGTTGTACCTCCATCAAACTTATAAAAACACCCTCTAAACCACCTGTCAAGATAAATTTGTACATTTTTCGGTACAAACTGCCCCGGCTCTTTCTAAAATTACAGGCTGGCTATCGCTCGCCAGGGAAAAAATCGACACCTAAATGGTACGAAAGGTCTTAATAGTGACAAAGAAATGGGTCGAAGTCTTAAAATCGCCAAACTAACGGAATGAACGTCTTAAGACCTCAACACTAATACGCTAAACATGAGGGAGAAGGGGGTTCAGAAAAAGCGACTACCTCCCCCTTAAGCTAGCGAGAAATTGAAACTTCCCCATCTTAAGGGGAGATTTCCACTTGAGGGATTTTTTTCTTGACTCCTTTCTCCCTCATGTGTAGCCCCATTGCTTTTCTAATTTTAAGACGTTCGCCCCATTATTTTTACGATTTTAAGAACTTTCGACCCATTTCTGTCAATTTTAAGACCTTTCGTGCCATTTAGGTGTCGATTTTATCCTGGCGAGCGATAGCGAGCCTGTAGCCTAATATAAAAGGAACCGGCTTTCAGCCGGGAAATTTTTCTACCGACAAATGTACAAATTTATCTTGAAAGAGGGTCAAGGGGGTGAAATTTTATGATTGCTGGAGGAGTAGGAAACAAACTAAAAACCTCCCCTTAAGGGGAGATGGGTCGTTTTTCTGGTCCCCTTTCTCCCTCGTGTTAAGTCCCATTTGTTTTGAGATTATAAGACGTTTGGCCCATTAGTTTGGCGATTTTAACACCTTTCGCCCCATTTCGTTGTCAATTTTTAGACCTTTCGTGCCATTTAGGTGTCAATGTTTTCCTGGCGAACGAAAGCGAGCCTGAAATTTTCAGGAGAACCGGCCTTCAGCCGGGACATTTTTCTACCGAAAAATGTACAAATTTACCTTGAAGGAGGTTTTTAGGGGGCGTTTTGATAAGCTTGACGGAGGTCTAGCGAGGAAACTAAGAAATTAAGGAATAAATTAATAAATAGACCAAAAAACGGCCCATCTCCCCTTAAGGAAGGATTTCAGTTTGCTCCCTAGACCTCCATCAAGCTTAGAAAACACCCCCTAGACCCCCCTTCAAGATAAATGTGTACATCTTTCGGTAGAAAAATGTCCCGGGCGAAGGCCGTACGTGCCTCCTTAATTACAGAATCACTCGTGCTCGCCAGGAAAAAATCGACCACTAAATGAAACGGAAACCCGTAATATTAACAAAGAAATGGGGCGAAAGGTCTAACAAATTCACCAAACCAACGGAACGAACGTCTAAAAATGTCAAAACAAATGGGGCTAAACATGAGGGAGAAGGGGGTCTAGACAAATCATAAACACCGAAACCCCTACCCCCCCCTCCCCTTTAACTCCATGCGGGCGGGGTATGGGCGGGCTTTTAGTGGCTGTTAAGCAGGGGGCGGGATAATAGCCCCCTGACACGCCGCCTGGGGTACATTAAAGGGGTGAAGGGTTGTTTATCTGGTCCCCCTTCTCCCCCATCTTTAGCCCCTTTTGTTTTCAGATTATATGACGTTCGGTCCATTAGTTTGGCAACTTTAAGACCTTTCGCCCCATTTATTTGTCAATACAAAGACTTTTCGTGTCATGTAGGTGTCGATTTTTTCCTGACGAACGATAGCGAGCCTGTAATTTTAGAGAAACCGGCCTTTGGCCGGGAATTTTTTCTATCGAAAAAAGTACAAATATATTTTGAAAGAGGGTGTTGGGGTGTGTTGTTTTGAAAGAGGGTGTTGGGGTGTGTTGTTTTGAAAGAGGGTGCTGGGGTGTGTTGTTTTGAAAGAGGGTGTTGGGGTGTGTTGTTTTGAAAGAGGGTGTTGGGGTGTGTTGTTTTGAAAGAGGGTGTTGGGGTGTGTTATTTTGAAAGAGGGTGTTGGGGTGTGTTGTTTTGAAAGAGGGTGTTGGGGTGTGTTGTTTTGAAAGAGGGTGTTGGGGTGTGTTGTTTTGAAAGAGGGTGTTGGGGTGTGTTGTTTTGAAAGAGGGTGTTGGGGTGTGTTGTTTTTTAAAGTTTGATGGAGGTCTATGGAAGAAACTAAACACAATGATAACACAATGATAACACGATAATAACACGATAATAACACGATATAATAAAGTAACAAATCTATACACCCATCCTCCCTTAAGTCGGTATCACAAGAGAGCTTTTATAATCAACATTCGATGATCAAAACATTTATCTGGCAACATTTCTGGAATATTTTGCACTGGTATCGGAAACTAGACTGATGATAGATGAATTTAGGCAACCGAAATATTATAAATCTTGACCACATAATATGCCAGACCAGTGTTGAGGATACATATTGAGTGAAAAAGCGCTCGTGTGATACCGGCCTTAACCGGTAACATCCTCCATATTGGGGCCACTACTGTTATTGCTTGGGGTACTGGCTAACATCCTCCATATTGGGGCCACTACTGTTATTGCTTGGGGTACTGGCTAACATCCTCCATATTGGGGCCACTACTGTTATTGCTTGGGGTACTGGCTAACATCCTCCATATTGGGGGCCACTACTGTTATTGCTTGGGGTACTGGCTAACATCCTCCATATTGGGGCCACTACTGTTATTGCTTGGGGTACTGGCTAACATCCTCCATATTGGGGCCACTACTGTTATTGCTTGGGGTACTGGCTAACATCCTCCATATTGGGGCCACTACTGTTATTGCTTGGGGTACTGGCTAACATCCTCCATATTGGGGCCACTACTGTTATTGCTTGGGGTACTGGCTAACATCCTCCATATTGGGGCCACTACTGTTATTGCTTGGGGTACTGGCTAACATCCTCCATATTGGGGCCACTACTGTTATTGCTTGGGGTACTGGCTAACATCCTCCATATTGGGGCCACTACTGTTATTGCTTGGGGTACTGGCTAACATCCTCCATATTGGAGGCCACTACTGTTATTGCTTGGGGTACTGGCTAACATCCTCCATATTGGGGCCACTACTGTTATTGCTTGGGGTACTGGCTAACATCCTCCATATTGGGGCCACTACTGTTATTGCTTGGGGTACTGGCTAACATCCTCCATATGGGGCCACTACTGTTATTGCTTGGGGTACTGGCTAACATCCTCCATATTGGGGCCACTACTGTTATTGCTTGGGGTACTGGCTAACATCCTCCATATTGGAGGCCACTACTGTTATTGCTTGGGGTACTGGCTAACATCCGCCATATTGGGGCCACTACTGTTATTGCTTGGGGTACTGGCTAACATCCGCCATATTGGGGCCACTACTGTTATTGCTTGGGGTACTGGCTAACATCCGCCATATTGGGGCCACTACTGTTATTGCTTGGGGTACTGGCTAACATCCTCCATATTGGGGCCACTACTGTTATTGCTTGGGGTACTTGGTGGGAACATTTTATTTATTTAGTTATTATATTTTGTATTCGTGTATGAAAGAAACAAAAAGCAGTGTTCTTTGTAAAGAGTGTCTCCCCCAGAGTCACAAGAGTGACAGAGAGCCAAATTCAAGGGACATTGTGGTCAAAATGCCTGGACATACGATGTTTAAAGCAGTTAAAGTCATAGGACGAAGGAAAGATTGATTGAGGGAGAGACTTCCAGAGTTCACTAGCTGAGTAGAAGAAAGACTGAGAAAATTTGCCAATTCTCGGGTTGAAAGAGAACTGGAGACGTGACAGAACCCTGAGGAACACTGGAGTGGATAGGTTGAGGAAGTGTCTTATAATATTTTTTTTCTAGCTGCATTTAGTCGATTTTCTGAAGCTCGGGAAAGATATATGGCAGCTAAAAAGAATAATTGAGATGGTGTGTAGCCTGTTAATGAGTAGACGTCCTTTCCAAGCTGAAGATAATCGCCTAATCATTGCCAGAATCTAATGAAAAGGATGTCACGGTACTGCATGGGATAAGGGGGGTCGCCTGTTTTTGTTTTCTTTATCTCCTTTTCTCTCTTTCTCTGGCTTATATCCATTCGGCCCCATTCAGCCAACTGTTTTAAGACGTTTATCCCCATCCAGGTGTCGATATCTTCTTGGCGAGCGATAGCGAGCCAGTATTGCATGTAGAAAACCGGCTTCGCCGGAGAATTTTTTCTATCGAAAAAATTAACAAATTTAGCTTGCTCTCAAAACAAAAACATATATAAGCTGGCTCGCTATCGCTCACCAGGAAAATATTGACACCTGGATGGGGGTGAACGTCTTAAAACAGTAGGCTGAATGGGGCCGAATGGATACAAGCCAAAGAGAGAGGGAGAGAAAGAGAAAACAGTGAAATGGGCTCCCTTAAGAAATAATAACCAATCATCAAAGTAAGTGATTTATTCCCCACTGACCCAATTAACCCCTTCAGTACCAGTGACACCCTTTTTATTATATTATGGCGGGAAGGATCTGTGGCAGTTATTATGGCGGGAAGGATCTGTGGCAGTTATTATGGCGGGAAGGATCTGTGGCAGTTATTATGGCGGGAAAAATCTGTGGCAATTATTATGGCGGGAAAGATCTGTGGCAGTTATTATGGCGGGAAGGATCTGTGGCAGTTATTATGGCGGGAAAGATCTGTGGCAATTATTATGGCGGGAAAGATCTGTGGCAATTATTATGGTGGGAAGGATCTGTGGCAGTTATTATGGCGGGAAGGATCTGTGGCAGTTATTATGGCGGGAAGGATCTGTGGCAGTTATTATGGCGGGAAGGATCTGTGGCAGTTATAAGGGTTGGTTGAGATAGTTCGGAGGCTTATAATGGCTAGAGATCCTTCCTAAACTGAATACAATCGTCTAATAGTTGCCAGATTATAATACAAAAGACGTCACCGGTACAGAAGGGGTACAGTTGGCCAAATAAGTGATGTCGCGGCACCAAGTATATTTCGACCAATAATTGGTATCAGCACTAAGATTTAATTCATCGTTTCGAATGAGATATACAAACATTCCTATTTGTACACATCCTATTCAACATCTGACAGACATAAATACAACACACAGGGAACAAATCGTAATGACAGCGGCGACACAACTTATTTGGCCAACCGTACAAGTTATCCTATCAGTGTATTGTATAGACAGTGTTGCCAATTTAGCTACTCTCCCGCTAGATGTAGAGGTATTTACTTCGATCTAGCGGGAAATTTCTACATCAAGCAACATGAATTATATCGATATTCTGGAGATTTGAGCCTTTTTGAGTGATTTTCTAGAGATTGTGGCAATATTCTAGCGATATTCCGGAGATTTGAACCATTTTTAGTTATATTCTAGAGATTGTGGCATTATTGTAGCGATATTCTGTAGATTTAAGCCATTTGAGTGATATTCTAGATTGTGGCAATATTCTAGAGATATTCTGGAGATTTGAGCATTTTTGAGTGATAGTCTAGAGCTGGTGGCATTATTCTAGCGATATGATATTCGGGAGATTTGATCCATTTTGAGTGATATTCTAGATTGTGGCAATATTCTAGCGATTTTCGACTTCTATATACTATCTAGCGGACTTGTTTTTGGTAACCTAGTATAACCTCCCCTCAACGATCCCTTCATAATTGCACAGGGCCTTGGATGGGGCTTTGGTGTCCCGGGCGTTTCCGCACCCTCCTCAGCTCCTCGCCTGGGAGCGGCTTCGGTCACCTGGGCATTCTTAGTGGTAAAGCAGGGAAGGTTCTGTTGGGTCGCTCGGTTATGGCCTTGGCCTTGCTGGAGACCTTGGGGGTGTTCAGTCAGATAGCCTGGGGAACAAAAACAACAACCTCCTCCTGCTTAGCGTCTGGTCTACCGCTGAGTTACTACCATTTGGGTTTAATTATCCGTGTTGGCCTGTGTTATTAATTAGGGGGAATTAAGTGAGAGAGAGAGAGAGAGAGAAGGCGTGCTTGTGTTTATAAATGTGTGTGTGTGTGTGTGTGTGTGTGTGTGTGTGTGTGTGTGTGTGTGATAATTATGTGTGTGTGTTGTGTATGGTGTATACTGTATTTGTACGTAGTGTGCGCTATGAAATAATAATAATAATAGTAATATTTATAATAACAATAATAATATAAATAATAATGATATATAACATAATAATAATAATAATAATAGTAATATTTATAATAATAATAATAATAACATAATAATAATAATAATAGTAATATTTATAATAATAATAGTAATATTTATAATAATGATATATAACATAATAATAATAATAATAATAGTAATACATATAATGACAATAATAATAGTATAAATAAAAATAAAGTTGAAATGCACTTTTTCGCATGAAACAAAACTGCATATCCAACTCTGCTACCTTCCTAAGTCAGCTAAGTAGGGTTCGCCACTCTGCTAGTGGCACTGAGGAGCGCACCGCCCTTCGTTGTGGTATGAAAATTGGTGCAGCAGACTGTTCGAAGGGGCGGAGCGCTTTCCGAAGATGGGCTCGTCTATCAATTTCAGCAGTTCGACATCGAGGGCTCTCTTGAAGCTGTCTTACGAGACGCCCCTCATGTCTCTTACTCGCCACGAGAGTTTGATGGAGAGACGCGGTCCTCTATGTGATAACCAACCCCTCTCAGCGAGCCTATGGTACCCCAATTTTTCATCCTGGGATATCGCATTCCCAGCCTCTCCTATCATTGGGTTAGAATTAAATTAAATCAATGTTGGCCCGAGTTGGGTGGGGTACTTTTAATAATCTCTGTATGGTATCCTGGAATATGGATCCTACAATTCTAATATGAATTGAAATAAATTCTCCAAGTAGGATTTCCCTTCTTAATATAAATAGAAAAAAGCTAAGTATCCTTTATCATGCCATGGTAGAGTTGACTAAAGCATGGACAATCGTCCTGACTGTCGGTGGTTCGAGCCCAGCTGAGAGCATAAAATAATTTAGCAGCTCACGTGTATTTGTGACATATACTTAATATTAATCACAAGGTTAAACGAGCTAAGACAAATAGGTGTTAACCCTCTGAAGATTATGACGCATTTGGCCAGTTTATTCTGGCTATCATTAGATGAGTTGATACAGTTTAGGAAGGACCTGTGGTAATGATAAGGGTAAAGACTATCTCAATCAACCATCTGACTTCCATATGCCCTTCCTTATCTGAACAAAAAGCGTTTAATAATAGCAAAACAAACAAAAAACAAACAAAGATTGACCTGCGTATCGTATCTCGAGCGGGTTAATCCCACTACCGGCATTATCCATCAACATTTGCCAAAGTGCCTCGGGTTAAGGGGGTAGAGCTTGGTTTTTGGCCTATGTATTTATATATTTTATTTTGAGTTTCCTCGCTAGACCTCCATCAAGCTTAAAAAATACACCCTTTGACCCCCTTTCAAGATAAATATGTAAATTTTTCCTCGCTAGACCTCCATCAAGCTTTAACAAATACACCCCTTGACCCCTTTCAAGATAAATATGTACATTTTTCCTCGCTAAGATAAAACATTTTTCCTCGCTAGACCTCCATCAAGCTTTAACAAATACACCCCTTGACCCCTTTCAAGATAAATATGTAAATTTTTCCTCGCTAGACCTCCATCAAGCTTTAACAAATACACCCCTTGACCCCTTTCAAGATAAATATGTAAATTTTTCCTCGCTAGACCTCCATCAAGCTTGAAAAATACACCCTTTGACCCCTTTCAAGATAAATATGTACATTTTTCGGTAGAAAAAAATCCCGGCCGAAGGCCGGTTTCTTCTAAAATTACTGGCTCGCTATCGCTCTCCAGGAAAAAATAGACACCTAAATGGTACGAAAACTCTTAATATTGACAAAGAAATTAGGTGAAAGGTCTCAAAATCGCCAAACTTATGGAACGAACATCTTAAAATCTCAAAATAAATATGCTAAACATGAGGGAGAAGGGAGTCCTGAAAAAAAGGACACTACCTCCCCCTTCTTAATGCCTCAGGGGCTTATTTCATTACCAGGAGTGGACAGTGTTAACAACAAAGCTAGCTAGGGTTGTCTGTCCTACTTTCCACGGCAATGCGTCTCTCACTAAAGTCCTCAAGGGGGAAGCGTTTATTTCTTGGTTTAATTATCTATTAACTTATTTATGTTTAGTGTCCTCGATTAGCCACCATCAAGCTAAAAAAAAAATATATATATATATATATATACAGTATATATACTGTATATATATACAGTATATATACAGTATATATACTGTATATATATATATATATATATATATATATATATATATATATATATATATATATGTATATATATTATAAACTGTATATATATAGTAATAATACACCCCCAAGATCCCCTTTGAAGATAAATGTGTAAATTTTTAGGTAGACAAATGTCCAGTCCCTCCTAAATTACAGGCTCGCTATCGCTCGCCAGGGAAAATCGACACCTAAATGACACGAAAAATCCTAATATTGACAAAGAAATAGGGCGAAAACTCTTAATATCGCCAAACTAATGGGCCGGACGTCATAACATCTGAACACGAATGGGGCTAAACAAACACACTACCTCCCCCTTAAAAGCCTCCGGACTTATTTTATTACCAGGAGATGGACAGTGTTAACAGAGCTTGGCCGTCTGTCCTACTTTCCACGGCAATGCGTCTCTCACCAAAGTCCTTAAGGGCCAGGGTTTATTTCGGCCAGTCCCTCCTGAATTACAGGCTCGCTATCGCTCGCCAGGGAAAAATCGACACCTAAATGGCACGAAAGGTCTTAATATTGACAAAGAAATGGGTCGAAAACTCTTAAAATCGCCAAACTAATGGGCCGGACGTCTTAAAATCTGAAAACTAATGGGGCTAAACATGAGGGAGAAGGAGGTCAATAAAACCTCCCCCTCCCCCTTTAATCGGAATGGACAGCGTTAACAAATGAAGCTCGGCCGTCTGTCCTACTTTCCCTCACAGCCATGCGTCTCCTACACCCCAAAGTCCTTAAGGGGGGGGGGGTCACCTCGTTTTTGTTTCTCTTTCTCTCATTTTCTCTCTTTCTCTGGCTTGTATCCATTCGGCCCCATTCAGTCTACTGATTTAAGAAGTTTATCCCCCTCCAGGTGTCAATATTTTCCTGGCGAGCGGTAGCGAGCCAGTATATATATTTTTTGTTTCGATAGCAGGCTAAATGTGTACATTTTTCAATAGAAAAATGCCTCCGGCGAAGCCGGATTTCTCCATACAATGCTGGCTCGCTTTCGCTCGCCAGGAAGATATCGACACTTGGATGGGGATAAACGTCTTAAAACAGTTGGCTGAATGGGGCCGAATGGATACAAGCCAGAGAAAGAGAGAAAAGGAGAAAAAGATAAAACAGCAGGTGACCCCCCTTAATCTCAACCTGGCCGTTAGTTTGACGTGTTTGATCCTTGCAGTATTCCAGGACACATATTGTACTTGATTCGAGTTATTCTTATACGATCTTATTAAATCTAACCACTTCAAGATACGAAGACCTATTTCTTCATTATAATCTTGTTATTGTTAAAAGATATAAATGCAGTTTAGGAAGGATAACTAGGAATTAAATGGGTAAAACCTATCTCAATATATTTTTCTATGTGAATGAAGGGGACAAAAGGCAACGCTGCCTGTAAAAAGTGTCTCCCCAAAGTTGAAAACGTGACAGAAAGCCAAAGTCAAGGTACGTTAGAGTCAAAATGTCTGGACACACGGAGCTTGAAGCAGTTAAAGTCATAGTATGAGGGAAAGACAGATTGAGAGAGAGAGAGATCCAAACTTGCTTGTTGAGTAGAAGAAAGGCTGGGAAAATCTTTCCAATCTTGGATTGGAGAGTTGGTCAGAATAGGAATGGGACTGTCTTGCAAGGCAGGTGCCTCGCATTCGCCGCAAGGGAGGTGGTATGCTCTGCACTAACGATAGAAGAGTGAAAGAAATACAACATTGCGGCATGTAGAAAGAGATTGTGGGGAACTAGTAAGAGGAAGCAAGTTGAGAAGGTGAAATACTTTTGACTCTGCTCTTTTGAGAAGTGCAGTATGGGTGGAACCTTCCCACATATGTGGACAATACTCGTGGGGGTGAAGAACCCATAGAGACGGTTGAGCACACCTAACTTCTGGGAAGCCGTTTTTAGCAAGAGTGGTAATATGATCTTTCCATGAAAGGTCGGATGAAGAGGATACACAAACAATATTGAGAGAAGATGAAGGGTTGATTTGTGTATTGTTAAAGAGTAATTGAAAGTCTTGTGGAAGATTGCGACTGGTAGATAAATGGAGGAATTGGGTCTTGGAGGCATTAAAACTAACAAGATTTTCTCTGCCCCAATTAGAAATAATTGATAGATCAAAAGATAGACAATCTATGGCCTTGACACGTGAGGATTGGAGTGATTACATACTGAGTTGTTGTGAAAAACTAGTTGAATAGTGTAAGGTAGTCATATGCATATGAGTGGATAGGACTAGAGGTACAGTTCAGGAGATCATTAATGACTATTAGAAAGAGAACTAAAGCCAGGGCACAACCCTGAGGAATACCGGAGTTAACAGGATGAGGAAGTGAGCAATGGCCGTTCAAAACTGCAGCTTGGAGCGGTCAGAAAGGAAATTGGAGACAAAGTAATAGATAGATAGATAGAAACCGAAGGAGGGTAGTTTGGAAATTAGAGATTTGTGCCAGACTTTATCGACGGCCTTCGATATGTTTAGCGCAATAGAAAAAGTTTCACCAAAGTCCCGAAAGGATGAGGATGACCAAGCGTTAGTAAGATAAGAAAGGAGATCACCCTTAGAGCGGCTCTCAACGAAACCTACTGGCGATCTGAAAGTAGACCATGGGAAGATAAATGCTTAGGAAATTTTGAATTAAGAATAGTTTTGATAAGTTTAGATATGCAAGAGATAAGAGCAATTGCACGATAGTTGGAGGGTAGAGAGCGGTCACCCTTCTTTGGGACAGGTTGAATGAGGGCAAGCTTTCAGTAAGAAGGCAAGACGTTAGAGGAAAGACAGAGACGGATGAGTTTGCCTAGGCAGGGAGTCAGCACGGAAGATCAGTTTTTGAGTACAACAGGAGGAACAGCATCCGTACGGTACACCCCAGAGAGGGTAGAAAGTACATTCTTAGAAGAGATTATGATATTAGACATAAGTAAGTGAGAGGGGGGTTGAGTGAAGAGGGAGGCACCGGAATCATCCAAGGTGGATTTTTTAGTGAAAGTCTGAGCTAAGAGTTCAGCTTTGTCAGAGGAAGAGGTGACGGTGGTACCGTCAGAGTGGAATAGAGGAGGGAAAGACGAGGAAGTGAAATTATCGGAGGGATTTTTGGCTAGATGCCAAAACACTTGGGAAGAGCTAGAGTTGGAAAGTTCAGAACATTTCTTATTGATGAAGGCGTTTCTGGCGAGTCGAAGAACAGATTTGGTTTGATTCCTGGCAGAAATATAAATAGCATGAGATTCTTGAGTTTGAAGGTTACGGTACCGTTTGAATGTTTAATCTATTATTTTGTTTATATCTTTGTGTTGTTTCTGAGGGCTCAACTGATTCCAAAAATGTATGAATATTGTAGAAGAGATCTGGAATACACTGCAACACTCCTGTGTGCAAAATAGGACACATACACACTAACGAAACTGACAGCATGTGAGTTGTGTAATACTTCAAACACTTTCTTCATGCCTTCGATCACGTAATTGATGCAGACTATATATCTGTAATAAAATTAATATCAAATTAATGGAGCTTTCCCCAATATGTAAAAATGAATACGCTTGTTAATACATTGTGTACCAGCTCTGTGACGGTACTAAACTTAAACCCACATATATTGTTCGTCTGATAAACCCACCGACATACAAGCCTAATATTTTTGTTAAGCCAGTGGCAGGAATCGTCAGGGGTCCCATGCATCAGCGTTGGCCGGGACACCAGATGCGCCGCTCTCATATTTCATCCTTAGTTTTATACAGATTATACATATATATTTTGTCCATATTTTGTCCATATTTTGTCCATATTTTGTTCATATTTTGTCCATATTTTGTCCATATTTTGTCCATATTTTGTCCATATTTTGTTCATATTTTGTTCATATTTTGTCCATATTTTGTCCATATTTTGTCCATATTTTCCTCCTCTCGCCCCCTTCACTCCATCTTTTCAACTCTCGTCTTTTTTTGTTTTTCATCGTTGAGTATTATATGTAATTATATATATACTGTATAATACATACAGTGTTGTGGTGAAATTAATACAAAATAGAATATATATATATATTATATAAGTCATCGTGAAGCAATTTAGTGTAAGCCGTTATGGTATCAGAAAAGGTCCGCTTATATGGTCACCAAGAATACCGGCACAAACATTAAGGGGGGGCACCGTTTGTTTTTATCTTTCTCTCCTTTTCTCGCTTTCCCTGGCTTGTATCCATTCGGCCCCATTTAACCAACTGTTTTAAGACGTTTATCCCCATCAAGGTGTCGATTTCTTCCTGGCGAGCGATAGCGAGCCAGCATTGTATGGAGAAATCCGGCATCGCCGGAGAAATTTTTCTATCGAAAAATGTACAAATTTAGGTTGCTGTCAAAACAAAAATATATGTATGTTGGCTCGCTACCGCTCACCAGGAAAATATTGAAACCTGGATGGAGGTAAACGTCTTAAAACAGTAGGCAGAATGGGGCCGAATGGATACAAGCCAAAGAGAGAGGGAGAGAGAGAGAAAAAAAAAGCGAGGTGGGCTCCCTTAATCGAAAACCATTCCTGATGTCCCCTCGTTGTTGTTGCATGTGGGTTTTCTGCTGCCCATGTACAAAATAAAGTAATTGAGGTGATGGTAATCTACTGATCGTTTTCATCCCCTAGACTTTCCTATTTGAACTAAAATAATTATAATCGCCCGGAAAATACAATATATTTCCAAAACCGCCACATAGTAAAGTATATTTATTATTGCTAGGTCTATTAATTTTGAAATTTATGGAAGGTATTTTTGAAACACCCTATATATATTTATATATACAGTATATAGGCCTACTGTATATATATTAGAAACAAAAAACATATACAGTATATATCGGTATATATATATATATATATATATATATATATATATATATATATATATATATATATATATATATATATCCCCTCCTCTGTTGCCCTCACCCTTCTCGCCCCTCACTCTATCCATTTAACTATTATCCTGTCCGATATTCATTGTTTGCTTTATACACTATATTATTTGCATTGTATGTGTTGTCTCCTATCACCTATCACTCCAACTCTTCTGCCTTTATGTGTTGTCTCCTATCACCTATCACTCCAACTCTCCTACCTTTATGTGTTGTCTCCTATCACCTATCACTCCAACTCTCCTACCTTTATGTGTTGTCTCCTATCACCTATCACTCCAACTCTCCTACCTTTATGTGTTGTCTCCTATCACCTATCACTCCAACTCTCCTACCTTTATGTGTTGTCTCCTATCACCTATCACTCCATCTCTCCTACCTTTATGTGTTGTCTCCTATCACTCCAACTCTCTAACTCTCCTACTTTTGTTTTTCACCGTTAGCTATATATATATATATATATATATATATATATATATATATATATATATATATATATATATATTATAATTTTTGTCTTCACTCCTCACTTAAGGGGAGATATCCACTTGAGGGATTTTTTTCTTGACCCCTTTCTCCCTCATGGTTAGCCCCATTTGCTTTTGATATTATAAGACGTTCGCCCCATTAGTTTGGCGATTTTAAGAACTTTCGCCCCATTTCTGTCAATTATAAGACTTTTCGTGCCATTTAGGTGTCGAATTTTTCCTGGCGAGCGATAGCGAGCCTGTAATTTAAGAGGAACCGGCCTTCGGCCGGGAAATTTTTCTACTGAAAAATGTACAAATTTATCTTGAAAGGGGGTCTAGGGGCTGTAATGTTAAGCTTGATGGAGGTCTAGGGAACTAACTAAAAACCTCCCCTTAATTTTTCGTATTTGCCTTGTTTTTGTTTGTCCTCACCCTCTCTTATATTCTGTGTCCTCCTCTTCCTTCACCCTGTCTTCGTCTTCCACTCCCCTTCCTTCCTTCATTCTCCTCCATCTATTCCCCTATTCGTCTCTCTCTTTCTTCACCCTCCTCCAACCAGTTCAACCATCCAGATTTCCCCCTTCATGTGGACAAGGGAAAGAGTAGTCGAAACACACTGTGACTACACTCTCTCTCTCTCTCTCTCTCTCTCTCTCTCTCTCTCTCTCGGGCATGAGAAAATCCATCTCCGAGATTTTTTTGTTTTATTGTTAGTAGTAGTAGTAGTAGTAGTAGTAGTAGTAGTAGTAGTAGTAGTAGTAGTAGGCAGTGTAATCATGTAATTATTTCCCCCCTGGTAGCTTCAAATTTCCCCCCGGGAAATGCTGTCCTAAACCCTCATCATTGCTCTTCCTCCCATTTCTTCTTCCTCCTCTATCGCTTCATCCTTTCATTCTCCTCTACCTCTTCTCTTCCCCCTCCTCCGTTTTCTATTAACTCCTACGGGTACCTCTTTCTCCACATTATCCCATGTCCTCTTTCTCCACCTCTTCTACTCGACTCTCCTCCACACCCTGCCTCAACTCTTAACCCTCCAAACTCTTCCTTCATCACCACCTCTTCCTAACCCCCAAACTCTTTCTCCACACTCCCCATCCCTCCCTCTCCATCACCCCCTCCTCCAAACACCTCAACTCTCTCTCCTACCTCCCCCTCCTCCTAACCCCCAAAATCTCTCTCCTCACTTCCGCTTCCTTCCTCTCCCCCTCCATCACCCCCTCCTCCAAACACCCCAAACTCTTCCTCCACACTCCCTCTCCCTCCCTCCTCCTCCCCCCAAATCTCTCTCCTCACTTCCCCTCCCTTCCTCTCTCCCTCTACCACCTCCTCCTTCTCCTCTCCCCGTCACCCCTCTCCTCCTCCACCTCACCCAACCCCTCCCCTCCACCACCTCCTCCTCTCTCTTGTGGTAGATTAAAAAGCCTTCATCATAATTACACCTGGTCCTATATTACCACCACCAAGATTATAGAAATACCGCGGGTAGTTAATGATGTGCTAGGGGGTGCTGGGGGCGGGGGGGGGGGGGGGGAAGGGTGTGCAAGATTTATGGGGTAGACTTTAGTTTTTTTTTTTTTTTTTTTTTTTAATGTATTTTTAGTTTCCTCGCTAGACCTCCATCGAGCTTAAAACAACACCCCCTAGACCCCCAAAGGAGATACATTTTGAATGTCCTGGCCGAAGGCCGGTTCCTCCTAAAATTACAGGCTCGCTCGCTCTCGCTCGCCAGGAAAAAAAACTTGATACATAAATGGCACGAAAGGTTCTAATATTGCCAAAGAAATAGGGTGAAGGGTCTTAACATCACCAAACTAATGAAACGAACGTCTTAAAATATCAAAACTAATGGGGCTAAGCATGAGGGAGAATGGAGCCCAGAAATAGCAACTACCTCCCCCGTAATGTGTTAATATTGTAATTATCTATTACCAAATATCATGATCCCTGAAGAGGTGGCCACGAATGAATCGCCCCATGCACCTATGTCCCCTGTCAACCGACGCCCCTCCTCCCAACCAACACCGCTTTTACACATATACCTCTCAACTCCATCCTTCCACCTCACTCTCGGTCTGCCGCTCCCTCTCTGTCACTCCACCTCACTCTCGTACACTCTTAGTCATTCTCTTGCTTTCCATATGCCCGAACCATCTCAAGGAGTTTCTTTTCACACTTTCCAGCACATTCACATCTGCACCACACTTCCTCATGTGTCTGTCTATCCCTCCATGTAACTCCACATGCACTTCTAATGTAACTCATTTCCACCCCTCTCATTTTTTATTTGTGTCTCTTCAACAACGTTAAGGGGAGGTTTTTAGTTTGGTCTCTAGATATCCACCAAGCTTAAGATTACACCCCCTTGAGCCCATTTCAAGATAAATTTGTACATTTTTCGGTAGAAAAATGTCCCGGCCGAAAGCCGGTTCCTCTTAAATTACAGGCTCGCTATCGCTCGCCAGGAAAAAATCGACACCTAAATGGCACGAAAGGTCTTAAAATTGACAGAAATGGGGTGAAAGTTCTTATAATCGCCAAACTAATGGGGCGAACGTCTTAAAATATCAAAAACAATGGGGCTAAACATGAGGGAGAAAGGGGTTCAGCAAAAAATCCCTCAAGTGGAGATCTCCCCTTAATGGGGATAAACATGAGGAAGAACGGGGGCCAAGAAAAAGACCCATCTCCCCTTAAATGAGTTGATAGTCTCCATTACCTGATTATTTAACCTCATTATTACCTGATAATTACCTGATTATTACCTGATAATTACCTGATTATTTAACCTCATCTTACACCTGATTATTTAACCTCATCATTACCTGATTATTACCTGATTATTACCTGATAATTACCTGATTATTTAACCTCATCTTACACCTGATTATTACCTGATTATTACCTGATTATTACCTGATAATTACCTGATTATTTAACCTCATCTTACACCTGATTATTACCTGATTATTACCTGATTATTACCTGATAATTACCTGATTATTTAACCTCATCTTACACCTGATTATTACCTGATTATTACCTGATTATTTAACCTCATCTTACACCTGATATTACTTATATACCTGATTATACTGATAATTACCTGATTATTTAACCTCATCTTACACCTGATTATTACCTGATTATTACCTGATTATTACCTGATAATTACCTGATTATTTAACCTCATCTTACACCTGATTATTACCTGATTATTTAACCTCATCTTACACCTGGCTAGAATTATGTGAATTTACACAGTTAGGGGTGGGTAAAGCAGGTGAATGGTTGGGTTGGAGGTGGGGGAGGGTAGTTATGTGGGTGGTGGTTAAAGCGGTGAATGGTTGGGTGGGTTGGAGGTGGGGGAGGTTATTTATGTGGGTGGTTGGAGGTGGGTAAAGCAGGTGAATGGTTGGGTTGGAGGGGGGGGAGGGTAGTTATGTGGGTGGTTGGAGGTGGGTAAAGCAGGTGATTGTTGGGTTGGAGGTGGGGAGAGGTAGTTATGTGGTGTGGTAGGTGGGTAAAGCAAGGTGATTGGTTGGGTTGGAGGTGAGGGTAGTTATGTGGGTGGTGGATTAAAGCAGGTGATTGGTTGGGTTGGAGGTGGGGGAGGGTAGTTATGTGGGTGGTTGGAGGTGGGTAAAGCAGGTGATTGGTCTGGGTTTGGAGGTGGTATTATGTAGGTGGTTATTAAAGCAGGTGAGTGGTTGGGTTGGAGGTGGTTGGGGGTGGGTACCGGTGATTGGTTGGGTTGGAGGTGGGGAGGGTAGCTATGTAGGTGGTTTGGAGGTGGGTAAAGCGTGATTGGTTGGGTTGGAGGTGGTTGGTTAAAGCAGGTGATTGGTGGGTTGGAGGTGGGGGAGGGTAGCTATGTAGGTGGTTGAAGGTGGTAAACAGGTGATTGGTTGGGTTGGAGGTGGGGGAGGGTAGTTATGTAGGTGGTTGGAGGTTAAAGCAGGTGATTGGTTGGGTTGGAGGTGGGGGAGGGTAGTTATGGGGGTGTTGGAGGTGGGTTAAAGCAGGTGATTGGTTGGTTGGAGGTGGGGGAGGGTAGTTATGTAGGTGGTTGGAGGTGGGTAAAGCAGGTGATTGGTTGGGTTGGAGGTGGGGAAGGGTAGTTATGTAGGTGGTTGGAGGTGGGTAAAGCAGGTGATTGGTTGGGTTGGAGGTTGGGGAGGGTAGTTATGTAGGTGGTTGGAGGTGGGGGAGGGTAGTTATGTAGGTGGTTGGAGGTGGGTAAAGCAGGTGATTGGTTGGGTTGGAGGTGGGGGAGGGTAGTTATGTGGGTGGTTGGAGGTGGGTAAACCAGTTGATTGGTTGGGTTGGAGGTGGGGGAGGGTAGTTATGTAGGTGGTTGGAGGTGGGTAAAGCAGGTGATTGGTTGGGTTGGAGGTGAGAGAGGGTAGTTATGTAGGTGGTGGGAGGTGGGTAAAGCAGGTGATTGGTTGGGTTGGAGGTGGGGGAGGGTAGTTATGTAGGTGGTTGGAGGGGAGTAAAGCAGGTGATTGGTTGGGTTGGAGGTGGGGGAGGGTAGTTATGTAGGTGGTTGGAGGTGGGTTAAAGCAGGTGGATTGCGTTGGGTTGGAGGTTGGGGGGGAAGGGTCGTTATGTAGGTGGTTGGAGGTGGTAAAGCAGGTGATTGGTTGGGTTAGAGGTGGGGGAGGGTCGTTATGTAGGTGGTTGGAGGTGGTAAAGCAGGTGATGGTTGAGTTGGAGGTGGGGAGGGTAGTTATGTAGGTGGTTGGAGGTGGGTAAAGCAGGTGATTGGTTGGGTTGGAGGTGGGGGAGGGTAGTTATGTGGGTGGTTGGAGGTGGTAAAGCAGGTGATTGGTTGGGTTGGAGGTGGGGGAGGGTAGTTATGTGGGTGGTTGGAGGTGGGTAAAGCAGGTGATTGGTTGGGTTGGAGGTGGGTAAAGCAGGTGATTGGTTGGGTTGGAGGTGGGTAAAGCAGGTGATTGGTTGGGTTGGAGGTGGGTAAAGCAGGTGATTGGTTGGGTTGAAGGTGGGGGAGGGTAGTTATGTGGGTGGTTGGAGGTGGGTAAAGCAGGTGATTGGTTGGGTTGGAGGTGGGGGAGGGTAGTTATGTAGATGGTTGGAGGTGGGTAAAGCAGGTGATTGGTTGGGTTGGAGGTGGGGGAGGGTAGTTATGTAGGTGGTTGGAGGTGGGTAAAGCTGGTGATAGGTGGGGGGGGAGGGGGGGAAGGGTAGGAGGGTGGGTTGTTTGGTGGGAGGCAGGTGGTTGGTTGGGTAGTAGGTGGGGGAGGGTGGGTAAGTGGGTGAGAGGGGGGGGAGAATAGGTGGTTGATTGGGAGGTGGGGGAGGATAGGTATGTGGATGGTTGGGTGGAGAGGTAAGGGAGGGTGGTTGGGAGAGGGTAGGTATATTGGTTGGGGTGGGTTGAAGCAGGTGGTTAGATGGGTTAGAGGCGAGGGAGGGTAGGTATGTGGGTGGTTGGGGTGGGTCTTTAAAGCAGGTTTTGGTGATTGTGGGTTGGAGGTGGGGGAGGGTAGTTATGTAGGTGGTTGGAGGTGGGTAAAGCAGGTGATTGGTTGGGTTGGAGGTGGGGAAGGGTAGTTATGTAGGTGGTTGGAGGTGGGTAAAGCAGGTGATTGGTTGGGTTGGAGGTTGGGGAGGGTAGTTATGTAGGTGGTTGGAGGTGGGGGAGGGTAGTTATGTAGGTGGTTGGAGGTGGGGGAGGGTAGTTATGTAGGTGGTTGGAGGTGGGTAAAGCAGGTGATTGGTTGGGTTGGAGGTGGGGGAGGGTAGTGATGTGGGTGGTTGGAGGTTGGTAAAGCAGGTGATTGGTTGGGTTGGAGGTGGGTAAAGCAGGTGATTGGTTGGGTTGGAGGTGGGAGAGGGTAGTTATGTAGGTGGTTGGAGGTGGGTAAAGCAGGTGATTGGTTGGGTTGGAGGTGGGGGAGGGTAGTTATGTAGGTGGTTGGAGGGGGGAAAAGCAGGTGATTGGTGGGGTTGGAGGTGGGGGAAGGTAGTTATGTAGGTGGTTGGAGGTGGGTAAAGCAGGTGATTGGTTGGGTTGGAGGTGGGGGAGGGTAGTTATGTAGGTGGTTGGAGGTGGGTAAAGCAGGTGATTGGTAATGTTAGAGGTGGGGGAGGGTAGTTTGTAGGTGGTTGGAGGTGGGTAAAGCAGGTGATTGGTTGAGTTGGAGGTGGGGGAGGGTAGTTATGTAGGTGGTTGGAGGTGGGTAAAGCAGGTGATTGGTTGGGTTGGAGGTGGGGGAGGGTAGTTATGTAGGTGGTTGGAGGTGGGTAAAGCAGGTGATTGGTTGGGTTGGAGGTGGGGGAGGGTAGTTATGTGGGTGGTTGGAGGTGGGTAAAGCAGGTGATTGGTTGGGTTGGAGGTGGGGGAGGGTAGTTATGTGGGTGGTTGGAGGTGGGTAAAGCAGGTGATTGGTTGGGTTGGAGGTGGGTAAAGCAGGTGATTGGTTGGGTGTTTGGAGGTGGGTAAAGCAGGGGATTGGTTGGGGTTGGAGGGGGGGGAGGGTAGTTATGTGGTGGTTGGAGGGTGGGTAAAGCAGGTGATTGGTTGGGTGGGAGGAGGCGGGGGGTAGTTATGTAGGTTGTTGGAGGTGGTTAAAGCAGGTGATTGGTTGGGTTGGGTGGGGGAGGGTAGTTATGTAGGTGGGTGGAGGTGGTAAAAGCAGGTGTTTGGTTGGGTGGGGGGTGGGGGAGGGTAGGTGGGTGGGTTGTTTGGTGGGAGGCAGGTGGTTGGTTGGGTAGTAGGTGGGGGAGGGTGGGTAAGTGGGTGAGAGGTGGGGGAGAATAGGTGGTTGATGGGAGGTGGGGGAGGATAGGTATGTGGATGGTTGGGTGAGAGGTAAGGGGAGGGTGGTTGGGACGGTGGGGGAGGGTAGGTATATAGGTGGTTGGGGGTGGGTGAAGCAGGTGGTTAGATGGGTTAGAGGCGAGGGAGGGTAGGTATGTGGGTGGTTGGGGTGGGTAAAGCAGGTGATTGGTTGGGTGGGGAGATTGTGGGCACAGTAGATAGGTGGGTAGGAGGTGGGGGAGGGTAGGTATGTAGGTGGTTAGGGTTGGGTAAAGCAGGGGGTTGGATGGGTTAGAGGCGAGGGAAGGTAGGTGGGTGTGTGGGTGGGTTGGGTGGATGTTGCAGTAAGTGATAAATAGCGTTATTCAGCACTCTCCCGTAAACCATAAGTTATGGCGGCGTTACGGCGGGTTAAGGGGAGATGACTCGTTATTCAGGCTCCCTTCTCCCTCATGTTTAGCCCAATTAGTTTTTAGATTTTAAGACGTTCGCCTCATTCGTTTCTCTATTTTAAAATCTTTCGTCCCATTTCTATAGCAATACAAAGACCTTTCGTGCCATTTTGGTGTCGAGTTTTTCATGGCGAGCGATAGTGAGCCTGACATTTTAAGAGAAAAGGGCCTTCGGCCGGGAGATAAAAATGTACACATTTATTTTGAAGGGGGGTCTAGGGAGTGTTTTTTGTTTAAGCTTGATGAAGGTATATCGAGGAAACAAAAACAAATAAAGGAATATATATATATATATATATAAATATGTATATTTATATATATATATTATAAAAAAAAAAAAATCCCCTTAAGTTATGGCGGCGTTGCGAGTTAAGGGGAGGTTTTTAGTGAGTTTCCTAGACTTCCATCAAGTTTGAAATTACACCCCCTTGACCCCCTTTCAAAATAAATTTGTACATTTTTCGGTAGAAAAATTTCCCCGCCGAAGGCCGGTTCCTCTTAAATTACAGGCTCGCTATCGCTAGCCAGGAAAAAATCGACACCTAAATGACACGAAAGGTCTTAAAAGTGAAATAAATGAGGCGAAAGTTCTTAAAATCGCCAAACTAATGGGGCAAACGTCTTAAAATCTCAAAAGCAATGGGGCTAAACATGAGGGAGAAAGGGGTAAAGAAAAAAATGCCTCAAGTGGAAATCTCTCCTTAAGGCAGTAAGGTAGGAAGGCTGCGGGATTTACGAACGCTTCTTGGATTTATTATTGCTTGTCAAAGTTCATTATGTGGAATAGGAGAGAGTTCAAATCCTTCAAAACTATAGGGGAGTTCAAATCTTTTAAAACCATCAGGAATAGAGGAGTTCAAATCTTTTAAAACCATCAGGAATAGAGGAATTCAAATCTTTTAAAACCATCAGGAATAGAGAGATGTTACATAATTATTTTAAAACCATCAGGAATAGAGGAGTTCAAATCTTTTAAAACCATCAGGAATAGAGGAGTTCAAATCTTTTAAAACCATCAGAAATAGGAGGGAGTTTTTTTTCAAAATCTTTTAAAACCATACAGGAATAGAGTTCAAAATCTTTAAAAACATCAGGAATAGAGTTCCAAATCTTTTTTAAAACCATAAGGATATAGAGGAAATTCAAATCTTTTAAAACAATCAGGAATAGAGGATGGTTCCCTGTTAAATATGTCCCAAACCATCAGGAAATAGAGGAATTCAAATATGGAACCCAAACCATCAGGAATAGAGGAATTCAAATCTTTC
>CM064490.1:6906959-6946170 GCA_032716605.1 Paralithodes platypus | reverse complement strand
TCCATCGAGCTTAAAACAACACCCCCTAGACCCCCAAAGGAGATACATTTGAATGTCCTGGCCGAAGGCCGGTTCCTCCTAAAATTACAGGCTCGCTCGCTCTCGCTCGCCAGGAAAAAAAACTAGACACATACATGGCACGAAAGGTTCTAATATTGCCATTGAAATAGGGTGAAGGGTCTTAACATCACCAAACTAATGAAACGAACGTCTTAAAATATCAAAACTAATGGGGCTAAGCATGAGGGAGAATGGAGCCCAGAAATAGCAACTACCTCCCCCTTAATGTGTTAATATTGTAATTATCTATTACCAGATGTCATGATCTCTGAAGAGGTGGCCACGAATGAATCGCCCCATGCACCTATGTCCCCTGTCAACCGACGCCCCTCCTCCCAACCAATACCGTTTTTACACATATACCTCTCAACTCCATCCTTCCACCTCACTCTCGGTCTGCCGCTCCCTCTCTGTCACTCCACCTCACTCTCGTACACTCTTAGTCATTATCTTGCTTTCCATATGCCCGAACTATCTCAAGGTGTTTCTTTTCACACTTTCCAGCACATTCACATCTGCATCACACTTCCTCATGTGTCTGTCTATCCCTCCATGTAACTCCACATGCACTTCTAATGTAACTCATTTCCACCCCTCTCATTTTGTATTTGTGTCTCTTCAACAACGTTAAGGGGAGGTTTTTAGTTTGGTCTCTAGATATCCACCAAGCTTAAGATTACACCCCCTTGAGCCCCTTTCAAGATAAATTTGTACATTTTTCGGTAGAAAAATGTCCCGGCCGAAAGCCGGTTCCTCTTAAATTACAGGCTCACTATCGCTCGCCAGGAAAAAATCGACACCTAAATGGCACGAAAGGTCTTAAAATTGACAGAAATGGGGTGAAAGTTCTTATAATCGCCAAACTAATGGGGCGAACGTCTTAAAATATCAAAAGCAATGGGGCTAAACATGAGGGAGAAAGGGGTTCAGCAAAAAATCCCTCAAGTGGAGATCTCCCCTTAATGGGGATAAACATGAGGAAGAACGGGGGCCAAGAAAAAGACCCATCTCCCCTTAAATGAGCTGATAGTCTCCATTACCTGATTATTTAACCTCATCTTACACCTGATTATTACCTGATTATTACCTGATTATTACCTGATTATTACCTGATTATTACCTGATTATTAACTGATTATTACCTGATTATTACCTGATTATTACCTGATTATTTAACCTCATCTTACACCTGATTATTACCTGATTATTACCTGATTATTACCTGATTATTACCTGATTATTACCTGATTATTAACTGATTATTACCTGATTATTACCTGATTATTACCTGATTATTACCTGATTATTACCTGATTATTACCTGATTATTACCTGATTATTAACTGATTATTACCTGATTATTACCTGATTATTACCTGATTATTACCTGATTATTACCTGATTATTTAACCTCATCTTACACCTGGCTAGAATTATGTGAATTTACACAGTTAGGGGTGGGTAAAGCAGGTGATTGGTTGGGTTGGAGGTGGGGGAGGGTAGTTATGTGGGTGGTTGGAGGTGGGTAAAGCAGGTGATTGGTTGGGTTGGAGGTGGGGGAGGGTAGTTATGTAGGTGGTTGGAGGTGGGTAAAGCAGGTGATTGGTTGGGTTAGAGGTGGTTGGGGGTGAGTAAAGCAGGTGATTGGTTGGGTTGGAGGTGGGGGAGGGTAGCTATGTAGGTGGTTGAAGGTGGGTAAAACAGGTGATTGGTTGGGTTGGAGGTGGGGGAGGGTAGTTATGTAGGTGGTTGGAGGTGGGTAAAGCAGGTGATTGGTTGGGTTGGAGGTGGTTGGGGGTGGGTAAAGCAGGTGATTGGTTGGGTTGGAGGTGGGGAGGGTAGTTATGTGGTGGTTGGAGGTGGGTTCAAGCAGGTGTTTGGTTGGGTTGGAGGTGGGGGAGGGTAGTTATGTAGGTGGTTGGAGGTGGGTAAAGCAGGTGATTGGTTGGGTTGGAGGTGGGGAAGGGTAGTTATGTAGGTGGTTGGACGTGGGTAAAGCAGGTGATTGGTTGGGTTGGAGGTTGGGGAGGGTAGTTATGTAGGTGGTTGGAGGTGGGGGAGGGTAGTTATGTAGGTGGTTGGAGGTGGGGGAGGGTAGTTATGTAGGTGGTTGGAGGTTGGGGAGGGTAGTTATGTAGGTGGTTGGAGGTGGGTAAAGCAGGTGATTGGTTGGGTTGGAGGTGGGGGAGGGTAGTTATGTGGGTGGTTGGAGGTGGGTAAAGCAGGTGATTGGTTGGGTTGGAGGTGGGGAAGGGTAGTTATGTAGGTGGTTGGAGGTGGGTAAAGCAGGTGATTGGTTGGGTTGGAGTACAAAGGAGTAAAAAGGAGTACAAAGGAAATCAAGCAACAACAGATCTAGTGACCCTTCTAGGTTGCTTGTCCTCCAAAACACTGAGGATCAAGTTTCCAAACAGTGGTTTAGAGTGGGTAAGGGAACATTGGAAAGGGAATTACTGCCCTGGAACTAATGTCCGTGGCAGGATTAGGAAGTTAGTAGGGGACAGATGGGTTAGTAACTGAGGGGGGGATAAAATAAAGTTATTCATTTACAAACGCAGTCAGTCGCGGGTTTTATGCGAGATATTTGTCTAGGCGGAGTTTAAATGAATCAACGGTGATGCAGTCTATAACGTTTCGGGGAAGCCCATTCCACAAGTTGACCACTCGATTGAAGAAGAAATTCTTAGATTCGTGTGAGTTAAAAGATTTACCAATAATTTTGCAACCGTTTCCCCCGCGTGTAATTAGATTGGTAGATAGTGAAGTACTTACTACAGTTCATAGTGTCGATGCCCTTGATGATTTTGAACACTTGAATTAAGTCACCTCTTAATCTGCGCTGGGTTAAAGGAAATTGATTTAATTCTCTAAGACGCTCTTCGTATGGTTTGTTCTTTAGGCTAGGTATCATTTTGGTAACTCTACGTTGAACTCGTTCTAGCTTGGTTTTATCTTTTTGGTAATAAGGGCACCAGGATTGAACGCAGTATTCCAGAAGAGGCGGACTAATGAATTGTAAAGGGTTAGGATAACTTCCTTTGGATTTATGCTCAAATGACCTGCCTATAAAGCCAATTATTTTGTTTGCCTTCTTAACAACTTCTGAACATTGTTGACTCGGTTTTAGGTTACTCGATATTGTTACTCTCCCAGATCAGTTTCTCTGTTTACATTCTTAAGCTGAGTGCCATTCATCGAATAGTTTGCTTTCTCATTTAGGTATCCGATATGTAGTACTTTACATTTATCCGCATTGAAACTCATTTGCCAAATTTGGGCCCAACATGACAATTTATCTAGAGTGTGTTGCATATCGTCAACTTGTTCTTTTGAGAGTACGCTATTTGCAATTTTTGTATCGTCAGCAAATTTTGAGATTGTACAGGTGAGACCCTCATCTATGTCGTTGATGTAAATTAGAAAGAGAATTGGTCCTAGTACCGGAGGTGGGGGAGGGTAGTTATGTAGGTGGTTGGAGGTGGGTAAAGCAGGTGATTGGTTGGGTTGGAGGTGGGGGAGGGTAGTTATGTAGGTGGTTGGAGGTGGGTAAAGCAGGGGATTGGTTGGGTTGGAGGTGGGGGAGGGTAGTTATGTAGGTGGTTGGAGGTGGGTAAAGCAGGTGATTGGTTGAGTTGGAGGTGGGGGAGGGTATTTATGTAGGTGGTTGGAGGTGGGTAAAGCAGATGATTGGTTGGGTTGGAGGTGAGGGAGGGTAGTTATGTAGGTGGTTGGAGGTGGGTAAAGCAGGTGATTGGTTGGGTTGGAGGTGGGGGAGGGTAGTTATGTAGGTGGTTGGAGGTGAGTACAGCAGGTGATTGGTTGGGTTGGGTTGGAGGTGGGGGAGGGTAGTTATGTAGGTGGTGGGAGGTGGGTAAAGCAGGTGATTGGTTGGGTGGGAGGTGGGGGAGGGTAGTTATGTAGGTGGTTGGAGGTTGGTAAAGCAGGTGATTGGTTGAGTTTGGAGATGGGGGAGGGTAGTTATGTGGTGGTTTGGAGGTGGTTAAAGCAGGTGATTGGTTGGGTTGGAGGTGGGGAGGGTAGTTATGTAGTGGTTGGAGGTTGGTAAAGCAGTGATTGGTTGAGGTTGGAGGTGTTGGGGGAGTGTAGTTATGTGGGTGGTGTGGAGGTGGGTAAAGCAGGTGATTGGTTTGAGTTTGAGGTGGGGAGTGTAGTTATGTGTGTGGTTGGAGGTGGGTAAAGCATGTGGATTGGTTGGGTTGGAGGTTGGTACAGCAGGTGAGTTGGTTGGGTTGGCGGTGGGTAAACAGGTGATTGGTTGGGTTGGAGGTGGGGGAGGGTAGTTGGGTGGGTTGTTGGGTGGGAGGCAGGTGGTTGGTTGGGTAGTAGGTGGGGGAGGGTGGTAAGTGGGTGAGAGGTGGGGGAGAATAGGTGGTTGATTGGGAGGTGGGGGAGGATAGGTATGTGGATGGTTGGGTGAGAGGTAAGGGAGGGTGGTTGGGAGGTGGGGGAGGGTAGGTATATAGGTGGTTGGGGGTGGGTGAAGCAGGTGGTTAGATGGGTTAGAGGCGAGGGAGGGTAGGTATGTGGGTGGTTGGGGGTGTGTAAAGCAGGTGGTTGGTTGGGTGGGGAGATTGTGGGCACAGTAGATAGGTGGGTAGGAGGTGGGGGAGGGTAGGTATGTAGGTGGTTAGGGTTGGGTAAAGCAGGGGGTTGGATGGGTTAGTGGCGAGGGAAGGTAGGTGGGTGGGTGGGTGGGTTGGGTGGATGTTGCAGTAAGTGATAAATAGCGTTATTCAGCACTCTCCCGTAAACCATAAGTTATGGCGGCGTTACGGCGGGTTAAGGGGAGATGGCACGTTATTCAGGCTCCCTTCTCCCTCATGTTTAGCCCAATTAGTTTTTAGATTTTAAGACGTTCGCCTCATTCGTTTCTCTATTTTAAAACCTTTCGTCCCATTTCTATAGCAATACAAAGACCTTTCGTGCCATTTTGGTGTCGAGTTTTTCATGGCGAGCGATAGTGAGCCTGACATTTTAAGAGAAAAGGGCCTTCGACCGGGAGATAACAATGTACACATTTATTTTGAAGGGGGGTCTAGGGAGTGTTTTTTGTTTTGAAGGGGGGTCTAGGGAGTGTTTTTTGTTTAAGCTTGATGAAGGTATATCGAGGAAACAAAAACAAATAAAGGAATATATATATATATATATATATATATATATATATATATATATATATATATATATATTATAAAAAAAAAAAAATACCCTTAAGTTATGGCGGCGTTGCGAGTTAAGGGGAGGTTTTTAGTGAGTTTCCTAGACTTCCATCAAGTTTGAAATTACACCCCCTTGACCCCCTTTCAAAATAAATTTGTACATTTTTTCGGTAGAAAAATGTCTCGGCCGAAGGCCGGTTCCTCTTAAATTACAGGCTCGCTATCGCTCGCCAGGAAAAAATCGACACCTAAATGACACGAAAGGTCTTAAAAGTGAAATAAATGAGGCGAAAGTTCTTAAAATCGCCAAACTAATGGGGCAAACGTCTTAAAATCTCAAAAGCAATGGGGCTAAACATGAGGGAGAAAGGGGTAAAGAAAAAAATGCCTCAAGTGGAAATCTCTCCTTAAGGCAGTAAGGTAGGAAGGCTGCGGGATTTACGAACGCTTCTTGGATTTATTATTGCTTGTCAAAGTTCATTATGTGGAATAGGAGAGAGTTCAAATCCTTCAAAACTATAGGGGAGTTCAAATCTTTTAAAACCATCAGGAATAGAGGAATTCAAATCTTTTAAAACCATCAGGAATAGAGGAGTTCAAATCTTTTAAAACCATCAGGAATAGAGGAATTCAAATCTTTTAAAACCATCAGGAATAGAGGAATTCAAATATGTCCAAACCATCAGGAATAGAGGAATTCAAATATGTCCAAACCATCAGGAATAGAGGAATTCAAATATGTCCAAACCACCATGAGGAGTTCAAATCTTTCCAAACCACCAATAATAGGGGAGTTCAAATCCTCCAAAACATAGGGGGAGTTCAAATCTTTCAAAACCACCAGTAATAAAGGAGTTCAAAACTTTCAAAATCACCAGAAATAGAGGAGTTAAAATCTTTCAAAACCAACAAGGAATTGAGTTCAAATCTTTCAAAACCATCATAAATAGAGGAGTTCAAATCTTTTAAAACCATAGAGGAGTTCAAATCATTCAAAACCACTCCCGTCCACTCATCATTATTTGTGGACTTAAGGGGAGGCAGTTGGTTTTTCGAGTCCTCCTCCTCCCTCATGTTTAGCCCTATTAGTTATGAGATTTCAAGACATTCGCCCCATTAGTTTGGCGATTTTCAGACTTTTTGCCCAATTTCTTTGCCAATATTAAGATCTTTCGTGCCATTTAGGTGTCAATTTTTTTCCTAGCGAGCCTGTATTTGAAGAGGAATCGGCCTTCGGCCGGGACATTTTTCTACCGAGAAATTTACACATTTATATCGAAGGGGGGTCTTGTGGGCGTTTTTCTAAGTTTGATAGAGGTTTAGAGAGCAAACTAAACCCCTTCCTTAAACCATTGAGCCGAACCAGTAAATTATGCTGCACAATACCGTCTGGGCTCCCTTAAGGGGAGATCTCCACTCAAGGGATTTTTTTCTTGACCCCTTTCTCCCTCATGTTTAGCCCCATTGCTTTTGATATTATAAAACGTTTGCCCCATTAGTTTAGCGATTTTAAGAAGTTTCACCCCATATTAAGACCTTTCGTGCCATTCAGGTGTCAATTTTATCCTGGCGAGCGATAGCGAGCCTGTAATCTAAGAGGAATCGGCCTTCGGCCGGGACATTTTCTACCGAAAAATGTACAAATTTATCTTGAAAGGGACTCAAGGGGGTGTAATTTTAAGCTTGATGGAGGTCTAGGGAACAAACTAAATACCTCCCCTTAACCTATTTCTAATTATGGAAGTATATCCCTGGAAAGGAATTGATGGATTTTAATTTGTTATACATCAATTACAAAACTATATATATTTATTGACAAATTCTTTCTATCCCAAACAAAATAATCTTGATGGTTATAATAGCATAGCAGAGAGCCGATTAGCCCACACACGGCATATCCCTTTCACACCCAACCCATCTCGTCCATATGTCGTTTAATAGTAGCCAGTATAAAGTTAAAATGACGACACCGGTACAGAATTAAATGGACGACACCGGTACAGAATTAAATAGGTGTATAAATTGATCGTTTATTTGTTCTAGCCCTTTTTGAGTTACAGAGGTTAGAGGTTACGATTTCTGCCGAACCTAGAATTAAATGACTTTAGTTAACCCTATCTGTACCGGTGTCGACCTTTTAAGGGAGCCCGCCTCGCTTTTTTTTTTTCTCTCCCTCTCTCTTTGGCTTGTATCCATTCGGCCCCATTCAGCCTACTGTTTTAAGACGTCTACCCTCATCCAGGTGACAATATGTTCCTGGCGAGCGGTAGCGAGCCAGCATATATATGTTTTGCTTTGACAGCAAGCTAAATTTGTACATTTTTCGATAGAAAAATTTCTCCGGCGACGCCGGATTTCTCCATATAATGTTGGCTCGCTATCGCTCGCCAGGAAGAAATCGACACCTGGATGGGGATAAACGTCTTAAAACAGTTGGCTGAATGGGGCCGAATGGATACAAGTCAGGGAAAGAGAGAAAAGGAGAGAAAAATAAAAAAATAACCAGTGTCGTCCTGTTAACTATATTCTGGCTACTATTAAACGGTTTAGTCAGTTTCAAAGAGCCTTCAGCAAGTAACAGGCTTCGAACTATCACACTTAAGGGGGCTCACCGGCATTGTGTTTATCTTTCTCTCTTTCCCTGGCTTGTATCCATTCGGCCCCTTTCAGCCAACTGTTTTAAGACGTTTATCCCCATCCATGTGTCGATTTCTTCCTGGCGAGCGATAGCGAGCCAGCATTGTATGGAGAAATCCGGCTTCGACGGAGAAATATTTCTATCGAAAAATGTACAAATTTAGCTTGCTGTCAAAGCAAATATACAAATATATATATATTGTAAACGTCTTAAAACAATAGGCTGAATGGGGCCGAATGGATACAAGCTAAAGAGACAGGGAGAAAAAGATAAAAACAAAGAGAGGTGAACTCCCTTAACCTTTATTACTACCACAGATCCTACTTTAGAACACATATAGTGTGGGCAGCAGCCAAGTGTGGTGGAGTGTAGAAGTGGTGTTCAACGAGGTAAAGTTGACCACTATAATATTAACGTTGAGGCGAACCCTTTATAATGTTATGCACGGCCATCCAAGAGCTCTTTACCCAAGCTAACTTATAAATAACCGGGATTAAGGGGGAGGGAGGGGGGGGGGAGGAGGGGGGGTGGCCGTCTTTATTTCCTTCTTTATTTACATGTCTCTATATATATTGTTTTAGTTTCCTCGCTAGACATCACTCAAGCTTAAAAAAACACCCTAGACCCCCTTTCAAGATCAATTTGTACATTTTTCGGTAGAAAAATGGCCCGGCCGAAGGTTGATTCCTTTTAAAAATTACTGGCTCGCTATCGCTCGCCAGGAAAAAATCGACTCCTAAATAGCACGAAAGGTCTTAATATTGACAAAGAAATGGGGTGAAAGATCTCAAAATCGCCAAACTAATGGAACGAACGTCTTCAAAATCTCAAAAACCAATATATGCTAAACATGAGGGAGAAGGGGGTGGACCAGAAAAGCGACCCATCCCCCCCCCCCCCCCCTCCTCCCCCCACTTTAAGGCAAAAAGATTTTAGCCCGAGGCCGTATTTTATTACCAGTTTGCTCATATAATACAGCTATAAATTTCAGCCCTCACCCTCTTCCCTTGCCAGAGGAAGCGTACACGAAATGTTACGCACATGTACGTTTTTAACCCTTTGAGTACCAGCGACGTGGGTTATATGGTATGCTAGATAATATTTAGACGAATATTATGTAGCTAAGGAAGGATCTGGGGTAGTTGAAAAGCTTGCTCGAGATAGTCCATGGGAGCCTTAGTATGGCTAGAGGTCCTTCCTAAGCTGAATACAATCATCTTATACTTGCCAGAATATGATGCAAAAGACGTCACTGGTATTGGACGGGTTATAAGATATGAAGGATACACATCCTATAGTCGATTCATGATATCTAGGCCAATTTCCTTTGCCACTAACCCCTATGACTCATACGCGACTATAGCATAATCGAGCTAATATTTTTTTGTTTTTTTGTTTTTTTGTGAGAAGTTTAATAATCGAGCTAATATTTCTACCATTTGGGAAGAGTTAGACGGGGAATAGGTTTGGAGGTTTTAACTGCTTCTATACCGGCGATGTCTTTCAACCCCTTCAGACTCATATGACGCAGAGGTCGCCAGATTAGCAATAAGAAATAGAGTTCTCTCACTCTTATAATTACCTCTCCAAAATTAGTTTTCTGCCCACAGCTAACTCAAAGACAACTGCAGAGGTTGAAGTAACTAAACTAAAGGTTTCTAAATACCCCTGATGGTAACAAAGGTTTTAAAGTATCCCCAATAGGCTCAACACAGCTAACTCAAAGACAACTGCAGAGGTTGAAGTAACTAAACTAAAGGTTTCTAAATACCCCTGATGGTAACAAAGGTTTTAAAGTATCCCCAATAGGCTCAAAATCGCGTCATATGTCGGAGAGGGTTAAACTTCATTCTGGCTACTATTAAACGATTTTATTCAGTTATAAATGGCCCTCCATTAATTAATAGGCTTCGAACTATTTCCATTACACCTTTTAGTGCTACAGATCCTTCCTAAGCTGCACATTATCCTCTAACAAAAGACTAGCATCCACTAAAAAAGACGTCGCCGGTACAGAAGGGGTAACAGCCGATTTGTTCTGGCCCTTTTTGAGTTACGAAGGTTTGGGGGTCACGATCTCAGGCCCACTTATTGTGAATGGACTATTGACGATCAGAAAGCCTATCAGGGAACGATGGCCCATTTTCCTTTCATTCATGGCTACGGTTAGACGATCTGATTAAGCTTAGCCGATTTGATTAAGCTTAGAACGGATTTGATTAAGCTTAGACGATTTGATTAAGCTTAGAACGGGTTTGATTAAGCTTAGAACGGATTTGATTAAGCTTAGACGATTTGATTAAGCTTAGAACGGATTTGATTAAGCTTAGAACGGATTTGATTAAGCTTAGACGATTTGATTAAGCTTAGAACGGATTTGATTAAGCTTAGACGATTTTATTAAGCTTAGACGATTTGATTAAGCTTAGAACGGATTTGATTAAGCTTAGACGATTTGATTAAGCTTAGAACGGGTTTGATTAAGCTTAGAACGGATTTGATTAAGCTTAGACGATTTGATTAAGCTTAGAACGGATTTGATTAAGCTTAGAACGGATTTGATTAAGCTTAGAACGGATTTGATTAAGCTTAGACGATTTGATTAAGCTTAGAACGGATTTGATTAAGCTTAGAACGGATTTGATTAAGCTTAGACGATTTGATTAAGCTTAGAACGGATTTATGGGAGTTAGAGGGTTAGCGGATATTTTACCTCTTTTATAAGTCTGTATACAATTATTATAGTTGTATTTAGAGGATTTTATGCAGTTTAAGAAGGATCTGTGGTAGTAAAAAGGGTTAAGCGAGATGGTTCGTAGCCTTTTGATAATAATTGCTGGAGGCTCTCTTGAAACTGAATAACATCGTCTAATAGTAGCCAGGATATAGTTAAAAGGACGTCGCCGGTACTGAAGGGGTTAAGGGAGCCCACCTTGGTTTTTCCTCTCTCTCTCTCCCTCCGTCTCTGAGTTGTATCCATTCGGCCCCATTCAGCCTACTGTTTTAAGAAGTTTATCCCCATCCAGGTGTCGATTTTTTCCTGGCGATCGGTAGCGAGCCACCATATTATTCAAAATGTTTCTGACAGCCGGCTAAATTTGTCCATTTTTCGATAGAAACATTTCTCACGGCGAGGCCGGATTTCTCCAAATAATGCTGGCTCACTATCGCTCGCCAGGAAGATACCGACACCTGGATGGGATAAATGTGATGAAGAAACGGGTCCACGAATAGTTAAGGGGAGACAGACCGTTTTTCTGGACCCCCTTCTCCTTAACGTTGAGCCCCACTAGTTTTTGAGATTTTAAGACGTTGGTTCCATTATTTGGGGGATTTTATGACTGTTCACCCCATTTCTTTGTCAATATTAGGACCCTTCGTGCCATATGAGTGTCGACTTTTTCCTGGCGAGCGATAGCGAGCCTGTAATTTTAGCAGGAATTGGTCTTTGGCCGGGACATTTTGCTATCGAAAAATGTACAAATCTTGAAGGGGGGTCTAGGGGGTGTTTTTCTAAGCTTGATGGAGGTCTAGGGAGGAAACTAAAAAAAATATATATAAATACATGAATTAATAGACCAAACAAACAGCCACTGTCCCCTTAAACTTAAAGGGCTAACTCCGTCAGATAAGTGGGATCGAGAGGATAAAATGTTCATGAGTTTGTTTATTCAGGCTAGAACACAATGTCGAAGACCAGGCAAACACAAATGAACACGAAATACAGTTAGTAAAAAAACAAAAAAACACAAAACAAAAAACAAAAGAAAAAGTGGGGATTGGGCCTGAGTAAATAGATAGATAGATACAAGAGAGATATACGGGGTAGAATGATATAGGCACTTCAATCATATTAGTCATAAATACACAATCAAACAAAATGTGCCTCATTAGACGAATTATAAAAGTTACTTAAATTGTCCGTATTTCTGTGTGTATATATATTCTTAGTGGGGCTTGAACCACCGACATTCAGGACGATTGACCATGGTTTAACCAATTCTACCACGGCGTGATAAAGAATACTAAATCTTTTCTCATTAACTCATGTCCACTCACCGATTACCTGCAATCTCTATCTCTTCACTGCAGTGTTGCATCTCTCTCGCTATTCTATCGCTAATACAATAATCAGTGTTCCGCAGGGCTCTCTCAGTGTATACCACCTCCTCTATGTAGAGTACGTAGCACCCGTTTTGCAACACAATCCAACCCCTACTCTGCGCAGCTCTCCAACCCAAGTGTGAAACGATACTCCTAATCTTTCTTCTATTCAACAGCTGAGCTCTGGAACTCTAGCTCTTCTTGAATCCATCATTCCCTCATCCTATGAGTTAAATTGCTTCAAACTCAGTGTGTCCAGACATTTTGGCTCAAACATTCCATGATTTTTATGTCACTTTCCACTATGGGGGAGGCACTCGTCACAGGTAGTTCTGCCTTTTGTCTCCCTCATTCACATAGGAAAAAAAATAAAAATAAAATAAAGTACAGTATATGTTAATCGTGCTTCCAAAAACTGTCCAGAAATTCGTGACCATAACTGTACCGAGATAAAACACCACCGGTTGTATTAATTCGTGACCATAACTGTGCCGAGATAAAACACCACCGGTTGTATTAATTCGTGACCATAACTGTGCCGAGATAAAACACCACCGGTTGTATTAATTCGTGACCATAACTGTGCCGAGATAAAACACCACCGGTTGTATTAATTCGTGACCATAACTGTGCCGAGATAAAACACCACCGGTTGTATTAATTCGTGACCATAACTGTGCAGAGATAAAACACCACCGGTTGTATTAATTCGTGACCATAACTGTGCAGAGATAAAACACCACCGGTTGTATTAATTTGACGACAGCCATGAATGTGAAGGCGACCCGGCCGTTGTTAATGCTAATGGTACAATTTTCGTGATATAGAGCTAATGGAGAGAGAGAGAAAGAGAGAAAGAGAGAGAGAGAGAGAGAGAGAGAGAGAGAGAGAGAGAGAGAGAGAGAGAGAGAGAGAGAGAGAGAGAGAGAGAGAGAGAGAGAGAGAGAGAGAGAGAGAGAGAGAGAGAGAGAGAGAGAGAGAGAGAGAGAGAGAGAGAGAGAGAGAGAGAGAGAGAGAGAGAGAGAGAGAGAGAGAGAGAGAGAGAGAGAGAGCGGCCATCTTCCTCTTTGGACGTGCTTATCGAACAGCGAGGACATAATATTATTCTACTTTTGAGCATGGAGAAGTTGGATCCAAAGCGCAAACAACTGTACAATCGGCCTAATGAGTGATGTCTCGGCACCAAGTATATTTTGATTAATAGTTGGTATCAGCAATATACATACATACAAGTTTAAAGACCGTTTGTCCACAGAGAATGTGGTTAAAGTCTCACATCCTATATGGCAGCTTTCCAGGCGGCCCTGTCAACGGCTGCCTCTGTTGTCAAGTTCTTTATTTTAAGATCGGACCGGAGTACCCGAGCCCACGTCATTCTAGGTCCACCCCTACGCGCAGCTCCCCCCACGTTCACAGTTCGGCATTTCTTCACCCAGTTCTGATCATCCATTCTCTCCACATGTCCAAACCAACCAAGTCGGCTTGTGCGCATCAATTCACTGACACTCCTAATGCCCAGACGCCTTCTCAATGGGGGAACATAAAAACATTGTCTGTTATTTTTTCCCGCTTTCGGTTGGCACCGAACCAAAATCTGTTGCCATCGAGTGAATTGAAATTTATAAATCGCAGTCATCAAAATATCCCTCGATTTCTATAGTCATGAATGTTAGATATATTACTCTCTAAATATATTCAGTACATTGTCCAATATACAAAGTATTTATGATGAAGAAAAAGAAGAGGAACCAAGATGAATGAGGAATACCTAAGATAGAGAAGAGGACATAAAAAGCAAAGCACTGTACAGCATATTACTGATCTTTGAGAAGCAAAGCACTGTACAGCATATTACTGATCTTTGAGAAGCAAAAAAGCACAACAAAAATAAGGCCTAACTTCCCGCCAATACCTTCATCATAACTTCCCGCCAATACCTTCATCATAACTTCCCGCCAATACCTTCATCATAACTTCCCGCCAATACCTTCATCATAACTTCCCGCCAATACCTTCATCATAACTTCCCGCCAATACCTTCATTATAACTTCCCGCCAATACCTTCATCATAATTTCTTTTTGCTTTTTTCACTAGCTTTCCCTAAAAGGGAAGAAGCCGATACAAAGGCGTGGCTGAGGTAGGAATATCCGGCCGACTCCATAAGCAGATTATCACTGATTACCTCCGAGAAGTGAAATTGACATACGATGACTTAATAGATATAGGTAAAATCCAGTTGAAGGGAAAATTAAAAGTATGGGATTCTAAAATGTGGAGGGAACAACTGGACAAGAAAACTAGTTTATAATTTGACTGGGACCTGACTCTTGCTCCGATCGCCACCACCGACAGTACTATTGCTCTTGTTCTCTCATCCCATTCCATTAACACGCTAGTACTAACCTCAACGTAGCTTCAACCGATTCACCTATCATCTAGTATCATCCTCATTATGATTTAAGTTTAGAGGCCCCCTTCTGTCCTTAACTATCCACCAATTTCCTCTGATCATCAACTCCCCCGCCATTCTAGTTGCCTTGTTTCCACAATAACCCTATCCCGTCGTCTACGCTCCAGCAACATAGTAAATATTATACTATTGTGTGGTTTCATTTAAGGGGAGATCTCCACTCGAGGGATTTTTTCTTGATCCCTTTCACCCTCATGTTTAGCCCCATTGCTTTTGACATTATAAAACGTTTGCCCCATTAGTTTAGCGATTTTAAGAACTTTCACCCCATATTAAGACCTTTTGTGCCATTCAGGTGTCGATTTTATCCTGGCGAGCGATAGCGAGCCTGTAATTTAAGAGGAACCGGCCTTCGGCCGGGAAATTTTTCTACCGAAAAATGTACAAATTTATCTTGAAAGGGACTGAAGGGGGTGTAATTTCAAGCTTGATGGAAGTTTAGGAAACACACTAAAAACCTCCCCTTAATTCTACAGTCCATTTACTACAATAATAGCCACATAATAAATGGTCCTTCGAACATTTACTTTACCTTTTCCTTCTTGGTTGTTAGGTGTCGTAGCGCAGCGGTTTGTTGTGGCTAGAGCGGCGGCGGCGCAGTTGTTAGGTGTCGTAGCGCAGCGGTTTGTTGTGGCTAGAGCGGCGGCGGCGCAGTTGTTAGGTGTCGTAGCGCAGCGGTTTGTTGTGGCTAGAGCGGCGGCGGCGCAGTTGTTAGGTGTCGTAGCGCAGCGGTTTGTTGTGGCTTGAGCGGCGGCGGCGCAGTTGTTAGGTGTCGTAGCGCAGCGGTTTGTTGTGGCTAGAGCGGCGGCGGCGCAGTTGTTAGGTGTCGTAGCGCAGCGGTTTGTTGTGGCTAGAGCGGCGGCGGCGCAGTTGTTAGGTGTCGTAGCGCAGCGGTTTGTTGTGGCTTGAGCGGCGGCGCGGTTGTTGTGTTCCCCGGTTTCCCTATTTTTGTTTGTGTGTTGGACGCGAGGGTCGCCTCATGGCCCAAGGGTTTTTTAGGCATGGCGCGGAAGGGGGGGGGGGGGGGGGATGTAGGTGAGGAGGACTTTGTACTTGAGAGGGCTGGATATCCTGGGGCAATCAAGAAAGTGGCCACAATAGGACACTCGTTTGTCAGGGATCTTTACATTGACAAGCCCATATATCATCCATACTTCACCGTCACCCCTCTAGCAGCCCCTGGCGCCACAGTAACCTCTCTAAAGGGAACGGAAGCTTGAACCCGGTTGGTCAGCTGGAGACCTCACCTCACATTTTTAGTGATAGGGGGGGGGGGGGGGGGGAACGATATAAAATGCGGGGTCGTACCAAAGGAGCTGGCTAATTTAATCCAGGAACTGGCTAAGGAGGTAGAGAGTGAGACCGAGGGCTGTTGCCAGATCATCGGCATCGAAAAGTGGCAGAACCCTAGGGGCATTGGAGCAGATGAGTTCAATAAAATCAGGAACTCTGTCAACCAGTGGTTCAAGAGGAATCTGCTGTACACCCGTAGCCGATACTCCTCCATGAACACGTCGGCCAACGATTTTGCGGCTGACGGGGTCCACTTAAATTACCCCGCATCAGACCCGCTGTTCAAGGAATTGGTGGAGTCGGCTCGGGTTTTTTTAGGTGCCGATGCGATAGCCCTGGTGGACAGAACCTCCGTTGAGTGAAATATGCACTAGGTTGGCCCAACACCATATCGCATTCTAGATACTAATTAGGTTAGCTTTAACCTTTCAAAATTTAAATTACTTTCTAAGGTTGGCCTGAATAAATTCCTAAAATTTAAATTTGTCACAATATTAGCCTAACCTAAATTGAATTTTGGTATTTCTAGGTTAGCTTAACCTAAGTTTAATTCTCACTAAATGATTGAGTTTTGGTTTATAGTAAGTTGGCCTAATCTTCTAAATTTATTATCATGTTTGATTATCCTAAAACTTAATTTTCCATCAACTTATCCTAATCTTCTAAATTTATCGTCATGTTGGCCTAACTTCTTGAATTTAATTATAACCTAGCCAACTAAATTTAATTATCTTTTGCAATTTAAGGGGTTGGCCTAACCACATATGATAAATTAAATAAATGTATTTCAACATGCGTGTTCTTCCTTTGATCCTTGATATCACCATGTAATAAGTTCCCACCAATGAATACCGCCGCTCGTGTTTCAGTGTTAATTCCGAACCGAGTTTGATCGGCGGGAGATTTTTCTCTTTCGGCTAAAACATTAGTAAAGAAATTATATTTCGCAATATCCATCCGTTTTTGACTAAAGGTGACTATGGACACTCTAGCCCAAGGCAAATGCCATAGGGCAGGCATTAAAGGTTCATTAACCGTCCTGTCAAAATATTTAGAAGAGTTCTTGGAAACCGCACCTCGGGTAGCAGTCGAGACAAAATTGCATAGGGTGCAGACACAGGTTGCCAAGTTTGAAGCCAATCAAGATGTTTTGTTGTCACTATATACCTCTGACACTGAGTATTATAAGGAAAACCAAGAGGATACCATCTACTTATTTGCTATCTATGGGATAATCGCTATTCTGAAGGAGAAACTTGGTAACTCAGAAGGGCTAATCAGTCCGAAATTAAGAAAGGATCGGGGGTTAAATTGCCGCACCTGACTTTGCCCACCTTCGCTGGCGACCCCACATTATGGACGGGATTTTGGGATATGTTTAGATGTGTGGTGCATGACAGGGCTGATTTAAGAGCTGACGTACTTAAGTGGTCAGCTACAGGGAGACGCCTATAAACTAATAGAAGGCTTTACGGTTGAGGGTGCAAGCTATGCCCCCGCCATAGACTTGCTTCAGGAGACCTTCGGGCATCCCGACTGAGTAAAAGCGGCACATATCATTAACTTTCATGACCTTGTCTCACCTAAATGTCAAGCAGCACAACTAAAGGCTTTTTACGCCAATATGGAAAGTGCGATGCGATCTATGACTAATCAAAAGGTAAGTCTAGAGGAATTCTGCGTGGTTACGCTGTTGAATAAATTGCCATCACCAGTTAAGGACTCTGTTAGGAAGGAGATGGGTGATCAGAGTCTAGATTATAAGACTTTTACACAGTGTTTTCAGGCAGAACTCTACAACATGGTGGGTCAAGATACCCCTGTGAAAGAATTGCCTATGGCTACAGCTACATTCACAACACAGAGCGATAGTAGCCGATCTGCCTGTAAGTTGTGTAATGGGAATAATCATCCCTGGTGCAAATTTTTTAAATATAAAACAGGTTCTCTCAGAGTAAAGAGAGCCAGGCAACTACGGCTCTGTGTCGGATGTCTCTCCAGTGTACACAGTGAACACAGTGAACACGGTAGTAACGGGTATACAAACCCTAATATTATTAATTGTAAATTCTGCCGTGGCAAACATTTTCACTCCCTGTGCCAAAAGCAGAGAGAGGCGAGATCGGCAGGTGGTGGTAGTAATAAAGAAGAGTCAACACCAACAACCTCAACAACAATGTCCATAAGTATGAGTAAACAGACAGTTATTTTACCCACAGTTCAGCTGCCTGTAAAGGGTAAGTACAAGAAGACCGTAATGGTCAAATCGCTACGGTACTTGATCAGTGCTCGCAGAGGACTTTCGTGAAGAGCTCTGTATTACCTTCCCTTTCTTATGAATCAAAGGGAACGGAACAATTGAGTCTTCACCGGAACCCAAACTTCTCGTGAGTATCCTGTTGTAGCACTAAAGTATATACATCGTGGCAGATTTCATCGTGTTGATGCAATAGTTGTCGATGAGCTCCCCGAACACAAAGGCGAAACTAGTCTAAAAATTGAATTCACAAATTTACAGCGTCGTGGCATAAAATTGGCCGACTCATACGTTACTGAGACAGCACAAATGGAGCTACTAATAGGTGCCGACCGGTACTACAACATAGTGCGACCTGGCTATAAAAAGGTCCAGAAATTTGGTTCTACTTCCAACCAAATACGGATATGCCCTTAGTGGTTCCTATGCGGCAACCACGTCTAGCTCCAACACTGAGGTTGTTACAATACAATTACTTTCTAAGGTGGCAGTGAGCCCAGTAGATCAATATATGTCTACTGGACAATTTCCATGTCATAAAGAATTATGTGCTTTGTGGGATCTAGACCATATTGGTATCTCACCTAAAGAACATTCACAAGCCGAACGGCAAGCTTTGACCACATATGAGGAAACAGTCACGTATGATCCTGAGAGTCAGCAGTGTCAGGTACTGTACGTCTGCCCTGGACCGAAGACAAGGGACGGTTGCCCACCAACAAAGGTTTGGCTGTGGGTAGGTTACGAGGACTCCAGAAGAGATTTATTACTGACCCTGGGTTTTGTAAACAATATTAACAGGTAATTTCTGATCAGTTGTCGCGTGGTTTCATTGAGGAAGTTCCATTCGATGACTGGGTCATGTCACTATCTGGCGCATCATGGGATTGTAAAGGAAAGCAGGACTACTCCGGTGCGCATTGTATTTGATTTTTCGCTAGAAATGTCTCCGGCGAAGCCGGATTTCTCCACAGAATGGTGGCTCGCTATCGGTCGCCAGGAAGAAATGGACACCTGGATGGGGATAAACTTCTTAAAACAGTTGGCTGAATGGGGCCGAATGGATACAAGCCAAAGAGAGAGGGAGAGAGAAAGATAAAAAATAAGCCGGTGACCCCCCTTAGTGAATATCCATGGCTTCCCCTAGTCTATTGATCATTGATATGCAGGAATGGCGCTGGATATTTCTATTTGGTCGTTTTTTCTGGACCCCCTTCTCCCTGTTGTTTAGCCCCATTAGTGTTCAGATTTTAAGACATCCGGCCCATTATTTTGGCGATTTTAAGACCTATCGCCCCATTTTTGTTGTCAATATTAACCCATACTGTACCGTTGATGTCCTATTAATTATATTCTGGCAACTATGTATTATATGCTTATAATCAGCTTAGGAAGGACGGGGCTTACATACAGTCTTCGCTGTCATTACGTTTGGCTCGCTGAGTGCTGTATTAATGTCTGTCAGATGATGAATAGGGTGTGTAAAGATAGGAACATGTTTGTATTTCCCACTCGAAACGATGAATGAATGCGTAGATAGCGCCGATACCAAATGACTGATAGAAATACACCTGTTGTCGCGACATGACTTATTTGGCCGACTGTACAAGCGAGCCCTTTGATGTGCCGCCAAAGCCCAACAGTCTAACATTGTGGGCCCCGATGCGGTATTTACGGAGTCCGAGTTTAGCCCTCTGTCACACTCTATAAAAGGGGATTTTTGTATGTGTTAAATTAATTATTTATTTACCTTTTTGCTTTAGTTTCCTCCCAAGATCTCCATCAAGCTTAACAAATATACCCCCAAGACCCCCTTTCAAGATAAATTTGTACATTTTTCGGAAGAAGAATGTCCCCGGTTCTTCCTAAATTTCAGGCTTACTATCGCTCGCCAGGAACAAATGAAAATCTACAGTAAATGTCACCAAACGTCTTAAAATCGCCAAATAATGAAATGCACGTCTTAAAATCTAAAACACTAATGGTGATAAACATGGGGGGAGAAATGGGCCTAGAAAAACAACTACCACCCCCTTAACACTATCTCAATCCCCATCCCAACACACACACACACTCACACAACCACACGCACACATACACACACACACTCCCTTCCTCTGTTCTGCTCCGTTAGTTTGGGGGTCACAATGCTGCGTTTTCTATCACGCTTTCTATCACGTTTTCTATCATGTTTACTATCACATTTTCGATCACGTTTTCTATCACATTTTCTATCACGTTTTCTATCACATTTTCTATCTCGTTTTCGATCCCGTTTTCTATGCCCACCACTGTCCAAGCGTTGGATTATCTCATAGGGCTTTGGCAGACAACACACAATCTGGTATCTGTGATATCAGTTCAGTTCTTTATTTCGTATAGCTTATACATAAATACAAACATTACACACGTTATATACGGTATATCTCATTAAAAGACATATATTATGAAAGGGTATCATATTAATAAATGTTGATCAGTAAACATTTGTGTAAAAGTAGATATCCGAGAAGGGTTTACATACATCGTCCACCATTACTGCTTCATAATTATCAGCCAACAAAAAATAGCCATATATATTAAATGATCACAATACACTATAACATGTAGAAAGTCTTGGAGAGAGTGAGAGGCAAAATAATATACAGCAACAGGATAAATAAAAACAAAAATATACCCCAGAATATACCCCAGAATAGCATTGAAAATTCGCTAGAATGTCAACAGACACTAACCCATCTGTCGCCTACAAACTTCCTAATCCTGCCACGGTCATTAGTTCCAGGGCAGTAGGTCCCTTTCCAATTTTCCCTTACCCCCTCTAAACCACTGTTCGGACATTTGATCCTCAGTGTTGTGGAGGACAAGCAGCCTAGAGGAGTCACTAAACCTGTTGCTGCTTGATTTCCTTTATACTTTGTACTCCTCATTAAGGACAGCAGCTCATTAAGGGGGATGGGCCGGTTTTCTGGACAACTTTCTCCCTCATGTTTAGCCTCATTAGTTTTCAGATTTTAAGATGTTTGCCCCATTAGTTAGTCGATGTTAAGACCTTTCACCCCATTTCGTCGTCAATATTTAGACCTTTCGTGCTATTTAGGTGTCGATTTTTTCCCTGGCGAACGATAGTGAGCCTGTAATGTTGGAAGAACCGGCCTTCGGCCGGGAAATTTGTCTACCGAAAAATGTACAAATTAATCTAGAAGGGGGATCTAATGGATGTTTTTTTAAATTTGATGGAGGTCTAGGGAGGAAACTAGAAAAATAATGAATACATGCAAAAATATAGGGAGGAAACTAGAAAAATAATGAATACATGCAAAAATCGCCCAAAATATAAACCATTAAGGACAGCACGCTCATATGGAAAGATGAAACACAGGTTAGATACAGTTAAGGTGGTGAATTAAACTCTCCCTGCAGAAAGCCGTGAAGGTGGGTGGGTCACAGCCGAGGCGGGGTGACACTGACGGACTGACCTCGTTAATAGGAGGGAAAGAGGGGGGGGGGGGTTATAGGTGAGTAGGGTGGGGTAGGGAGGGGTATGGGTGGGTGTAGTGGGGTAGAGAGGGGTATGGGTGGGTGTAGTGGGGTAGGGAGGGGTATGGGTAGGTGGGTGGGGGTAGGGTGGGTCTCTACAGGTTACTTTCGAATTGTGCTATTGGTTTTTTGGCAAGACTTTTTTTATTTATATATATATTTTTTCTCTCTTTTGCAATTTTCGAGCTATATATTATTAGCTTGCCTCCTATATATAAAAAAAAAAAAAAAAAAAAAAAAAAAAAAAAAAAAAACATCCTGAGAGCTCCTGGAGTCTTACCTCCCCTCCCCTCCTCCCTTCCAGCTAATTACTGCATGTATACTTTTCATAGAATGATCTCCCGGCTGAAGGCTGTAAGTTGTAGGCTCGTGTAGAACAAATCAGCACCTGCAGGGGGTGAAATGTCTTATCATCGCCAAGCAAATGAGGTGAAACGGCTTAAAATCTTCAAATAAGAGAGTGAAACAATGTGAGTTTAAAAAGACCCGCAGGCACTAGATTAATGGACCTATATTTGGCTGAAACCTAATCAATACTTAAAGGAGGTCACCGGCTATTTTTATCTTTCACTCTCCTTTTCTCTCTTTCCCTGGCTTGTATCCATTCGGCCCCATTCAGCCCACTGTTTTAAGAGGTTTATCCCCATCCAGGTGTCGATTTCTTCCTGGCGAGCGATAGCGAGCCAGCATTGTATGGAGAAATCCGGCTTTGCCGGGAGAAATTTTTCTATCGAAAAATGTACAAATTTAGCTTGCTGTCAAAACTAAAATATATATATGTTGGCTCGCTACCGCTCGCCAGGAAAATATTGACACCTGGATGGGGGTAAACGTCTTAAAACAGTAGGCTGAATGGGGCCAAATGGATACAAGCCAAAGAGAGAGGGAGAGAAAGACAAAAACAGCGAGGTGGGCTCCCTTAACCCACTAAGGATCAGCACAGCAAAGCGCATGTTATGGTGGTTTGATCGAAAGTGTACAAAGCATGCAAATCGAGTGGCTAAACTTTCGGAAAATTAGTAAACAAAGACTTGAAATTAGTAAACAGACTTAAAATTAGTAAACAAAGACATAAAATTTGATCCGCGTGAAAATTTGGCTATGATATGGTTTTGTTATGGTAAAGTGAAAATAACTCCTTAGCAACATAGGTTTGGTCAGGCAGGCTCACCCGCTCAGGTCAAAGAGGTAGTGCTCTCAGTTTATTGGTGACAGGCAAGTGGCGAGGTATAGTCCCCCAGCATTTTAACCTGTTCCGTACCAGCGACATTCTCTAAATTATATTCTTGCAATGAGTAAGCGATTTTATTAAGCTTAGGAAGGACGTATACCCATTAAAAGGCTGAAGACTATCTCAATGAATACTTTTGGCTACCATGACATATCCTTCCTAAGCTTAATAAAATATTCTAAACGTAGCTAGAATGAAATTATATAGGGTTTAAACCCTGCAGAGTATTCGTGAGTGTTTATAATCACATATACCGGTATATATATATATATTCGGATACGTGCATTACAAGTGAATATCTTTCATAATTACACGTTGGTGACCGAATTACGCTCAACAGTTAAGGGAGCCAACCTCGCCTTTTTTTTTCTCTTTCTCACCCTCTCTCTTTGGCTTGTATTTATTCGGCCCCATTCAGCCTACTGGTTTAAGACATTTACCCCCATCCAGGTGTCCATATTCCTGGCGAGCGGTAGCGAGCCAGCATATATATATATTTGTTTTGACAGCAAACTAAATTTGTAAATTTTTCGATAGAAAAATGTCTCCGGCGAAGCCGGATTTCTCCATATAATGCTGGCTCGCTATAGCTCGCCAGGAAGATATTGACACCTGGATGGGGATAAACGTCTTAAAACAGTTGGCTGAATGGGGCCGAATGGATACAAGCCAGGGAAAGAGAGAAAAGGAGAGAAAGATAAAAAAAGGTGAACACAGTAAGTTGACTGGAATTTTACCGTACCATGATGCGTACAGAAATAAGGTGTGTAAAAAACTATTAGGCCAGAAAGTTGATATTCATTTAATTATCGTTATCATGCCTTGCCCAAGACGTTAATCTATAATACGTGGGTGTACAGTCGATATTAATAAGTGTTGTCAAATATTTCACAAAGTTTCGGACATTGACTAATACTTTGAGGGATAAGCACTTTTCCCAGTAACTATAAAGATACCAATAACACTTGTTGAGCGAAAACCACTGGAATCTATGACAACACTTAATACCTCCGATTGTACAGTTTACAGTCTAACCCAATAAACAAGTTACGTGTGTACAACGTTTGACACTTATGCTGGTGTGGTTATATCACAACGTTTCTGAAATTACGTCTAAAGACGTTTTTATAATGTTTTAATGACACCATTATTGACCTAACTTCACATAGTGTAAAAACGTTGTCACAACATTTTAAGTTAGTAACTACAAATCGTGTGTCATAACTTATGGGATACATTATTTTCTTCTTTGGCACGTGCCAAAATAGGAATGACATAATGTGATAATGCGACGGGTATTCAACAAACAAGAAAAATGCAAATTTAACGTCTGTAGTCTATATAATGGCAACGTTAATTTTTTTGTTTTTGTTTTTTGGCAATATCAAAGAAACGTCTATTGTGATGTTGTGAACACGTAAAAAGGAACCTAAGTAGGAAGGTTGTATAATACGCGTGTATTTTTTTTTGTCTATTTGGTATCATTGAATGTATTTTCAAAAAAAAAAAAAAAAAAAAAAAAAAAAAAAAAAAATCCGTGTATATTATATAATTATGTAGAGTAAAAGTTAAACATTTTGTTATATTAATGCTAACATATCACATCTACAACTACTACTACGACATCTACTACTAAAACGTTTGGCACTTATAATATATAGAGGTGTACTGTAGTACTATTACAATGGTTTCTAACAAAATGTCATATCAACGTTTTTAAGAGGTTCTAATATAACATATATACATTAATGACATTACCAAACATACTGTTAACACGTCCATAACGTATTTTTAGTAAATACAAAACGTGTTTCATAACCTATGGAATACATTGTTTGTTTATATCTTTGACACGTGCCAAAATATGAATTAAATACAGTGATAATGAAACTTGTATTGAACAAACAAGAACGATGTAAATAAAACATTTCTAGTCTACATAATGACAAGTTAATGTTTGATATTTGGCAACACAATGTAAACGTCCATAGGGTCTGGAGCCACAATATCATTAGCTTGCTATGTAAGGTCTAACCGGTATGGAGGTCACAATATTGAAATAGGGGTACACTGTACCGGCTATGGTACACCAGGTACACTTTATATTAATAGTGGATTGTGTTGGGGATAGGGTCTGGAGCCACAATATCATTAGCTTGCTATATGAGGTCTGACCGGTATGGAGGTCACAATATTGACATAGGGGTACACTGTACCGGCTATGGTACACCAGATACTCGTTATATTAATAGTGGATTGTATTGAGGGTTGTGGATAGGGTCTGGAGCCACAATATCATTAGCTGGCTATATGAGGTCTGACCGGTATGGAGGTCACAATATTGACATAGGGGTACACTGTACCGGGTATGGTACACCAGGTACTCATTATATTAATAGTGGATTGTGTTGAGGGTTGTGGATAGGGTCTGGAGCCACAATATCATTAGCTTGCTATATGAGGTCTGACCGGTATGGAGGTCACAATATTGACATAGGGGTACACTGTACCGGCTATGGTACACCAGGTACTCGTTATATTAATAGTGGATTGTGTTGAGGGTTGTGGATAGGGTCTGGAACCACAATATCATTAGCATGCTATATGAGGTCTGACCGGTATGGAGGTCACAATATTGACATAGGGGTACACTGTACCGGCTATGGTACACCAGGTACTCGTTATATTAATAGTGGATTGTGTTGAGGGTTGTGGATAGGGTCTGGAGCCACAATATAATTAGCTTGCTATATGAGGTCTGACCGGTATGGAGGTCACAATATTGACATAGGGGTACACTGTACCGGCTATGGTACACCAGGTACTCGGTATATTAATAGTGGATTATGTTGAGGGTTGTGGATAGGGTCTGGAGCCACAATATCATTAGCTTGCTATATGAGGTCTGACCGGTATGGAGGTCACAATATTGACATAGGGGTACACTGTACCGGCTATGGTACACCAGGTACTCGTTATATTAATAGTGGATTGTGTTGAGGGTTGTGGATAGGGAGTGGAGCCACAATATCATTAGCTTGCTATTTGAGGTCTGACCGGTATGGAGGTCACAATATTGACATAGGTGTACACTGTACCGGCTATGGTACACCAGGTACTCGTTACATTAATAGTGGATTATGCTGAGGGTTGCAAATAGGGTCTGGAGCCACAATATCATTAGCTTGCTATATGAGGTCTGACCGGTATGGAGGTCACAATATTGACATAGGGGTACACTGTACCGGCTATGGTACACCAGGTACACTTTATATTAATAGTGGATTGTGTTGAGGGTTGTGGATAGGGTCTGGATCCACAATATCATTAGCTTGCTATATGAGGTCTGACCGGTATGGAAGTCACAATATTGACATAGGGGTACACTGTACCGGCTATGGTACACCAGGTACTCGTTATATTAATAGTGGATTGTGTTGAGGGTTGTGGATAGGGTCTGGAGCCACAATATCATTAGCTTGCTATATGAGGTCTGACCGGTATGGAGGTCACAGTATTGACATAGGGGTACACTGTACCGGCTATGGTACACCAGGTACACGTTATATTAATAGTGGATTGTGTTGAGGGTTGTGGATAGGGTCTGGAGCCACAATATCATTAGCTTGCTATATGAGGTCTGACCGGTATGGAGGTCACAATATTGACATAGGGGTACACTGTACCGGCTATGGTACACCAGGTACTCGTTATATTAATAGTGGATTGTGTTGAGGGTTGTGGATAGGGACTGGAGCCACAATATCATTAGCTTGCTATATGAGGTGTGACCGGTATGGAGGTCACAATATTGACATAGGGGTACACTGTACCGGCTATGGTACACCAGGTGCTCGTTACATTAATAGTAGATTCTGTTGAGGGTTGGGGACAGGGTCTGGAGCCACAATATCATTAGCTTGCTATATGAGGTCTGACCGGTATGGAGGTCACAATATTGACATAGGGGTACACTGTACCGGCTATGGTACACCAGGTACTCGTTATATTAATAGTGGATTGTGTTGAGGGTTGTGGATAGGGTCTGGAGCCACAATATCATTAGCTTGCTATATGAGGTTTGACCGGTATGGAGGTCACAATATTGACATAGGGGTACACTGTACCGGCTATGGTACACCAGGTACTCGTTATATTAATAGTGGATTGTGTTGAGGGTTGGGGATAGGGTCTGGAGCCACAATATCATTAGCTTGCTATATGAGGTCTGACCGGTATGGAGGTCACAATATTGACATAGGGGTACACTGTACCGGCTATGGTACACCAGGTACACGTTATATTAATAGTGGATTGTGTTGAGGGTTGTGGATAGGGTCTGGAGCCACAATATCATTAGCTTGCTATATGAGGTCTGACCGGTATGGAAGTCACAATATTGACATAGGGGTACACTGTACCGGCTATGGTACACCAGGTACTCGTTATATTAATAGTGGATTGTGTTGAGGGTTGTGGATAGGGTCTGGAGCCACAATATCATTAGCTTGCTATATGAGGTCTGACCGGTATGGAGGTCACAGTATTGACATAGGGGTACACTGTACCGGCTATGGTACACCAGGTACTCGTTATATTAATAGTGGATTCTGTTGAGGGTTGGGAATGGGGTCTGGAGCCACAATATCATTAGCTTGCTATTCGAGGTCTGACCGGTATGGAGGTCACAATATTGAAATAGGGGTACACTGTACCGGCTATGGTACACCAGGTACTCGTTATATTAATAGTGGATTGTGTTGAGGGTTGTGGATAGGGTCTGGAGCCACAATATCATTAGCTTGCTATATGAGGTCTGACCGGTATGGAGGTCACAATATTGACATAGGGGTACACTGTACCGGCTATGGTACACCAGGTACTCGTTATATTAATAGTGGATTGTGTTGAGGGTTGTGGATAGGGTCTGGAGCCACAATATCATTAGCTTGCTATATGAGGTCTGACCGGTATGGAGGTCACAATATTGACATAGGGGTACACTGTACCGGCTATGGTACACCAGGTACTCGTTATATTAATAGTGGATTGTGTTGAGGGTTGTGGATAGGGTCTGGAGCCACAATATCATTAGCTTGCTATATGAGGTCTGACCGGTATGGAGGTCACAATATTGACATAGGGGTACACTGTACCGGCTATGGTACACCAGGTACTCGTTATATTAATAGTGGATTGTGTTGAGGGTTGTGGATAGGGTCTGGAGCCACAATATCATTAGCTTGCTATATGAGGTCTGACCGGTATGGAGGTCACAATATTGACATAGGGGTACACTGTACCGGCTATGGTACACCAGGTACTCGTTATATTAATAGTGGATTGTGTTGAGGTTTGGGATAGGGTCTGGAGCCACAATATCATTAGCTTGCTATATGAGGTCTGACCGGTATGGAGGTCACAATATTGAAATAGGGGTACACTGTACCGGCTATGGTACACCAGGTACTCGTTATATTAATAGTGGATTGTGTTGAGGGTTGTGGATAGGGTCTGGAGCCACAATATCATTAGCTTGCTATATGAGGTCTGACCGGTATGGAGGTCACAATATTGACATAGGGGTACACTGTACCGGCTATGGTACACCAGGTACTCGTTATATTAATAGTGGATTGTGTTGAGGGTTGTGGATAGGGACTGGAGCCACAATATCATTAGCTTGCTATGTTGAGGTCTGACCGGTATGGAGGTCACAATATTGACATAAGGGTACACTGTACCGGCTATGGTACACCAGGTACTCGTTATATTAATAGTGGATTGTGTTGAGGGTTGTAGCTAGTGTCTGGAGCCACAATATCATTAGCTTGCTATATGAGGTCTGACCGGTATGGAGGTCACAATATTGACATAGGGGTACACTGTACCGGCTATGGTACACCAGGTACTCGTTATATTAATAGTGGATTGTGTTGAGGGTTGTGGATAGGGTCTGGAGCCACAATATCATTAGCTTGCTATTTGAGGTCTGACCGGTATGGAGGTCACAATATTGACATAGGGGTACACTGTACCGGCTATGGTACATCAGGTACTAGTTATATTAATAGTGGATTGTGTTGAGGGATGTGGATAGGGTCTGGAGACACAATATAATTTTCTTGCTATATGAGGCCTGACCGGTATGGAGGTCACAATATTGACATAGGGGTACACTGTACCGGCTATGGTACACCAGGTACTCGTTATATTAATAGTGGATTGTGTTGAGGGTTGTGGATAGGGTTTGGAGCCACAATATCATTAGCTTGCTATATGAGGTCTGACCGGTATGGAGGTCACAATATTGACATAGGGGTACACTGTACCGGCTATGGTACACCAGGTACAAGTTATATTAATAGTGGATTGTGTTGAGGGTTGTGGATAGGGTCTGGAGCCACAATAGCAATACCTTCCTATATGAGGTCTGACAGGTATGGAAAATATTGACATAGGGGTACACTGTACCGGCTATGGTACACCAGGTACTCGTTATATTAATAGTGGATTGTGTTGAGGGTTGTGGATAGGGTCTGGAGCCACAATATCATTAGCTTGCTATATGAGGTCTGACCGGTATGGAGGTCACAATATTGACATAGGGGTACACTGTACCGGCTATGGTACACCAGGTACTCGTTATATTATAGTGGATTGTGTTGAGGGTTGTGGATAAGGACTGGAGCCACAATATCATTAGCTTGCTATATGAGGTCTGACCGGTATGGAGGTCACAATATTGACATAGGGGTACACTGTACCGGCTATGGTACACCAGGTACTCGTTATATTAATAGTGGATTGTGTTGAGGGTTGGGGATAGGGTCTGGAGCCACAATATCATTAGCTTGCTATATGAGGTCTGACCGGTATGGAGGTCACAATATTGACATAGGGGTACACTGTACCGGCTATGGTACACCAGGTACTCGTTATATTAATAGTGGATTGTGTTGAGGGTTGTGGATAGGGTCTGGAGCCACAATATCATTAGCTTGCTATATGAGGTCTGACCGGTATGGAGGTCACAATATTGAAATAGGGGTACACTGTACCGGCTATGGTACACCAGGTACTCGTTATGTTACAGTGGATTGTGTTGAGGGTTGTGGGTAGGGCCTGGAGCCACAATCATTAGCTTGCTATATGAGGTCTGACCGGTATGGAGGTCACAATATTGACATAGGGGTACACTGTACCGGCTATGGTACACCAGGTACTCGTTATATTAATAGTGGATTGTGTTGAGGGTTGTGGATAGGGTCTGGAGCCACAATATCATTAGCTTGCTATATGAGGTCTGACCGGTATGGAGGTCACAATATTGACATAGGGTACACTGTACCGGCTATGGTACACCAGGTACTCGTTATATTAATAGTGGATTGTGTTGAGGGTTGTGGATAGGGTCTGGAGCCACAATATCATTAGCTTGCTATATGAGTCTGACCGGTATGGAGGTCACAATATTGACATAGGGGTACACTGTACCGGCTATGGTACACCAGGTACTCGTTATATTAATAGTGGATTGTGTTGAGGGTTGTGGATAGGGTCTGGAGCCACAATATCATTAGCTTGCTATATGAGGTCTGACCGGTATGGAGGTCACAATATTGACATAGGGGTACACTGTACCGGCTATGGTACACCAGGTACTCGTTATATTAATAGTGGATTGTGTTGAGGGTTGTGGATAGGGACTGGAGCCACAATATCTTTAGCTTGCTATATGAGGTCTGACCGGTATGGAGGTCACAATATTGACATAGGGGTACACTGTACCGGCTATGGTACACCAGGTACTCGTTATATTAATAGTGGATTGTGTTGAGGGTTGTGGATAGGGACGGGAGCCACAATATCATTAGCTTGCTATATGAGGTCTGACCGGTATGGAGGTCACAGTATTGACATAGGGGTACACTGTACCGGCTATGGTACACCAGGTACTCGTTATATTAATAGTGGATTGTGTTGAGGGTTGGGGATAGGGTCTGGAGCCACAATATTATTAGCTTGCTATATGAGGTCTGACCGGTATGGAGGTCACAATATTGACATAGGGGTACACTGTACCGGCTATGGTACACCAGGTACTCGTTATATTAATAGTGGATTGTGTTGAGGGTTGTGGATAGGGTCTGGAGCCACAATACCATTAGCTTGCTATATGAGGTCTGACCGGTATGGAGGTCACAATATTGACATAGGGGTACACTGTACCGGCTATGGTACACCAGGTACTCGTTATATTAATAGTGGATTGTGTTGAGGGTATGGGATAGGGTCTGGAGCCACAATACCATTAGCTTGCTATATGAGGTCTGACCGGTATGGAGGTCACAATATTGACATAGGGGTACACTGTACCGGCTATGGTACACCAGGTACTCGTTATATTAATAGTGGATTGTGTTGAGGGTTGGGGATAGGGTCTGGAGCCACAATATTATTAGCTTGCTATTCGAGGTCTGACCGGTATGGACGTCACAATATTGACATAGGGGTACACTGTACCGGCTATGGTACACCAGGTACTCGTTATATTAATAGTGGATTGTGTTGAGGGTTGTGGATAGGGTCTGGAGCCACAATATCATTAGCTTGCTATTCGAGGTCTGACCGGTATGGAGGTCACAATATTGACATAGGGGTACACTGTACCGGCTATGGTACACCAGGTACTCGTTATATTAATAGTGGATTGTGTTGAGGGTTGTGGATAGGGTCTGGAGCCACAATATCATTAGCTTGCTATATGAGGTCTGACCGGTATGGAGGTCACAATATTGACATAGGGGTACACTGTACCGGCTATGGTACACCAGGTACTCGTTATATTAATAGTGGATTGTGTTGAGGGTTGTGGATAGGGACTGGAGCCACAATATCATTAGCTTGCTATATGAGTTCTGACCGGTATGGAGGTCACAATATTGACATAGGGGTACACTGTACCGGCTATGGTACACCAGGTACTCGTTATATTAATAGTGGATTGTGTTGAGGGTTGGGGATAGGGTCTGGAGCCACAATATCATTAGCTTGCTATATGAGGTCTGACCGGTAGGGAGGTCACAATATTGACATAGGGGTACACTGTACCGGCTATGGTACACCAGGTACTCGTTATATTAATAGTGGATTGTGTTGAGGGTTGTGGATAGGGTCTGGAGCCACAATATCATTAGCTTGCTATATGAGGTCTGACCGGTATGGAGGTCACAATATTGACATAGGGGTACACTGTACCGGCTATGGTACACCAGTCACTCGTTATATTAATAGTGGATTGTGTTGAGGGTTGTAGATAGTGTCTGGAGCCACAATATCATTAGCTTGCTATATGAGGTCTGACCGGTATGGAGGTCACAATATTGACATAGGGGTACACTGTACCGGCTATGGTACACCAGGTACTCGTTATATTAATAGTGGATTGTGTTGAATGTTGTGGATAGGGTCTGGAGCCACAATATCATTAGCTTGCTATATGAGGTGTGACCGGTATGGAGGTCACAATATTGACATAGGGGTACACTGTACCGGCTATGGTACACCAGGTACTCGTTATATTAATAGTGGATTGTGTTGAGGGTTGTGGATAGGGTCTGGAGCCACAATATCATTAGCTTGCTATATGAGGTCTGACCGGTATGGAGGTCACAATATTGACATAGGGGTACACTGTACCGGCTATGGTACACCAGGTACTCGTTATATTAATAGTGGATTGTGTTGAGGGTTGTGGATAGGGTCTGGAGCCACAATATCACTAGCTTGCTATATGAGGTCTGACCGGTATGGAGGTCACAATATTGACATAGGGGTACACTGTACCGGCTATGGTACACCAGGTACTCGTTATATTAATAGTGGATTGTGTTGAGGGTTGTGGATAGGGTCTGGAGCCACAATATCATTAGCTTGCTATATGAGGTCTGACCGGTATGGAGGTCACAATATTGACATAGGGGTACACTGTACCGGCTATGGTACACCAGGTACTCGTTATATTAATAGTGGATTGTGTTGAGGGTTGTGGATAGGGTCTGGAGCCACAATATCATTAGCTTGCTATATGAGGTCTGACCGGTATGGAGGTCACAATATTGACATAGGGGTACACTGTACCGGCTATGGTACACCAGGTACTCATTATATTAATAGTGGATTGTGTTGAGGGTTGGGGATAGGGTCTGGAGCCACAATATCATTAGCTTGCTATATGAGGTCTGACCGGTATGGAGGTCACAATATTGACATAGGGGTACACTGTACCGGCTATGGTACACCAGGTACACTTTATATTAATAGTGGATTGTGTTGAGGGTTGTGGATAGGGTCTGGAGCCACAATATCATTAGCTTGCTATATGAGGTCTGACCGGTATGGAGGTCACAATATTGACATAGGGGTACACTGTACCGGCTATGGTACACCAGGTACACGTTATATTAATAGTGGATTGTGTTGAGGGTTGTGGATAGGGTCTGGAGCCACAATATCATTAGCTTGCTATATGAGGTCTGACCGGTATGGAGGTCACAATATTGACATAGGGGTACACTGTACCGGCTATGGTACACCAAGTACTCGTTATATTAATAGTGGATTGTGTTGAGGGTTGTGGATAGGGACTGGAGCCACAATATCATTAGCTTGCTATATGAGGTCTGACCGGTATGGAGGTCACAATATTGACATAGGGGTACACTGTACCGGCTATGGTACACCAGGTACTCGTTATACTAATCGTGGATTCTGTTGAGGGTTGGGAATAGGGTCTGGAGCCACAATATCATTAGCTTGCTATATGAGGTCTGACCGGTATGGAGGTCACAGTATTGACAAAGGGGTACACTGTACCGGCTATGGTACACCAGGTACTCGTTATATTAATAGTGGATTCTGTTGAGGGTTGGGGATAGGGTCTGGAGCCACAATATAATTAGCTTGCTATATGAGGTCTGACCGGTATGGAGGTCACAATATTGACATAGGGGTACACTGTACCGGCTATGGTACACCAGGTACTCGTTATATTAATAGTGGATTGTGTTGAGGGTTGTGGATAAGGACTGGAGCCACAATACCATTAGCTTGCTATATGAGGTCTGACCGGTATGGAGGTCACAATATTGACATAGGGGTACACTGTACCGGCTATGGTACTCCAGGTACTCGTTATATTAATAGTGGATTGTGTTGAGGGTTGGGGATAGTGTCTGGAGCCACAATGCCATTAGCTTGCTATATGAGGTCTGACCGGTATGGAGGTCACAGTATTGACATATGGGTACACTGTACCGGCTATGGTACACCAGGTACTCGTTATATTAATAGTGGATTCTGTTGAGGGTTGGGAATAGGGTCTGGAGCCACAATATTATTAGCTTGCTATTCGAGTTCTGACCGGTATGGAGATCACAATATTGACATAGGGGTACACTGTACCGGCTATGGTACACCAGGTACTCGTTATATTAATAGTGGATTGTGTTGAGGGTTGGGGATAGGGTCTGGAGCCACAATACCATTAGCTTGCTATAGGAGGTCTGACCGGTATGGAGGTCACAATATTGACATAGGGGTACACTGTACCGGCTATGGTACACCAGGTACTCGTTATATTAATAGTGGATTCTGTTGAGGGTTGGGAATAGGGTCTGGAGCCACAATATAATTTTCTTGCTATTCGAGTTCTGACCGGTATGGAGGTCACAATATTGAAATAGGGGTACACTGTACCGGCTATGGTACACCAGCTATTCGTTATATTAATAGTGGATTGTGTTGAGGGTTGGGGATAGGGTCTGGAGCCACAATATTATTAGCTTGCTATTCGAGGTCTGACCGGTATGGAGGTCACAATATTGACATAGGGGTACACTGTACCGGCTATGGTACACCAAGTACTCGTTATATTAATAGTGGATTATGTTGAGGGTTGTAGATAGTGTCTGGAGCCACAATATCATTAGCTTGCTATATGACGTCTGACCGGTATGGAGGTCACAATATTGAAATAGGGGTACACTGTACCGACTATGGTACACCAGGTACTCGTTATATTAATAGTGGATTGTGTTTAGGGTTGTGGATAAGGACTGGAGCCACAATACCATTAGCTTGCTATATGAAGTCTGACCGGTATGGAAGTCACAATATTGACATAGGAGTACACTGTACCGGCTATGGTACACCAGGTACTCTTTATATTAATAGTGGACTGTGTTGAAGGTTGTGGATAGGGACTGGAGCCACAATATCATTAGCTTGCTATATGAGGCCTGACCGGTATGGAGGTCATAATATTGACATAGGGGTACACTGTACCGGCTATGGTACACCAGGTACAAGTTATATTAATAGTGGATTGTGTTGAGGGTTGGGGATAGGGTTTGGAGCCACAATATCATTAGCTTGCTATATGAGGTCTGACCGGTATGGAGGTCACAATATTGACATAGGGGTACACTGTACCGGCTATGGTACACCAGGCACTCGATATATTAATAGTGGATTGTGTTGAGGGTTGTAGATAGTGTCTGGAGCCACAATATCAATACCATGCTATATGAGGTCTGACCGGTATGGAGGTCACAATATTGACATAGGGGTGCACTGTACCGGCTATGGTACACCAAGTACTCGTTATATTAATAGTGGATTATGTTGAGGGTTGTAGATAGTGTCTGGAGCCACATTATTATTAGCTTGCTATATGAGGTCTGACCGGTATGGAGGTCACAATATTGACATAGGGGTACACTGTACCGGCTATGGTACACCAGGTACTCGTTATATGAATAATGGATTCTGTTGAATGTTGGGGATAGGGTCTGGAGCCAAAATATAATTTGCTTGTTATATGAGGTCTGACCGGTATGGAGGTCACACTTTTGACATAAGGTTACACTGTACCGGCTATGGTACACCAGGTACTCGTTATATTAATAGTGAATTCTGTTGAGGGTTGGTGATAGGGTCTGGAGCCACAATATCATTAGCTTGATATATGAGGTGTGACCGGTATTTAGGTCACAATATTGACATAGGGGTACACTGTACCGGCTATGGTACACCAGGTACTCGTTTCATTAATAGTGGATTGTGTTGAGGGTTGTGGATAGGGTCTGGAGCCACAATATCATTAGCTTGTTATATGAGGTCTGACCGGTATGGAGGTCACAATATTGACATAGGGGTACACTGTACCGGCTATGGTACACCAGGTACTCGTTTCATTAATAGTGGATTGTGTTGAGGGTTGTGGATAGGGTCTGGAGCCACAATATCACTAGCTTGCTATATGAGGTCTGACTGGTATGGAGGTCACAATATTGACATAGGGGTACACTGTACCGGCTATGGTAGAACAGGTACACCTGATATTAATAATGATTTGTGTTGAGGGTTGTGGATAGGGTCTGGAGCCACAATATCATTAGCTTTTAATATGAGGTCTGACCGGTATGGAGGTCACAATATTGACATAGGGGTACACTGTACCGGCTATGGTACACCAGGTACTTTTATATTAATAGTGGATTGTGTTGAGGGTTGTGGATAGGGCCTGGAGCCACAATATCATTAGCTTGCTATATGACGTCTGACCGGTATGGAGGTCACAATATTGACATAGGGGTACACTGTACCGGCTATGGTACACCAGGTACTCATTATATTAATAGTGGATTGTGTTGAGGGTTGGCGATAGGGTTTGGAGCCACAATATTATTAGCTTGCTATATGAGGTCTGACCGGTATGGAGGTCACAATATTGACATAGGGGTACACTGTACCGGCTATGGTACACCAGGTACACTTTATATTAATAGTGGATTGTGTTGAGAGTTGTGGATAGGGTCTGGTGCCACAATATCATTAGCTTGCTATATGAGGTCTGACCGGTATGAAGGTCACAATATTGACATAGGGGTACACTGTACCGGCTATGGTACACCAGGTATTCGTTATATTAATAGTGGATTGTGTTGAGGAATGTGGATAGGGTCTGGAACCACAATATCATTGGCTTGCTATATAAGGTCTGACCGGTATGGAGGTCACAATATTGACATAGGGGTACACTGTACCGGCTATGGTACACCAGGTACTCGTTATATTAATAGTGGATTGTGTTGAGGGTTGTGGATAGGGTCTGGAGCCACAATATCATTAGCTTGCTATATGAGGTCTGACCGGTATGGAAGTCACAATATTGACATAGGGGTACACTGTACCGGCTATGGTACACCAGGTACTCGTTGTATTAATAGTGGATTGTGTTGAGGGTTCGGGATAGGGTTTGGAGCCACAATATCATTAGCTTGACATATGAGGTCTGACCAGTATGGGGGTCACAATATTGACATAGGGGTACACTGTACCGGCTATGGTACACCAGGTACTCGTTGTATTAATAGTGGATTGTGTTGAGGGTTCGGGATAGGGTTTGGAGCCACAACATCATTAGCTTGACATATGAGGTCTGACCAGTATGGGGGTCACAATATTGACATAGGGGTACACTGTACCGGCTATGGTACGCCAGGTACTCGTTGTATTAATAGTGGATTGTGTTGAGGGTTCGGGATAGGGTTTGGAGCCACAATATCATTAGCTTGACATATGAGGTCTGACCGGTATGGAGGTCACAATATTGACGTAGGGGTACACTGTACCCCTACGTCAACTGTTGTGGTTGTTCACGCATTTACGTGAATACAACGTAGTTTTTGTAGTGTTGTCAGGTTGTATAACTAGAGGTATTTGGAAGGTTTAGACAACATAGTAGAATACGTTGTAGTAGTTAATGATATGTTGGTCTATATTCGTCATCCTACAACATTCTGTATTGTCCGGCGACCTTTATGGTAGTTTACGCATTTACGTGAATACAACGTATTCTTCTTAATATTGTTAGGTTGTATATCTTGGCATTTGGAAGGTTATGACAACATAGACAAATACACATTAGTAGTTGGTTAAATTATGGTCTATTTACGTTATTTTACAACATTATGTGTTTTGGTCCTGCGACTTTTGTGGTTGTTCATGCATGTACGTAAATACCACGTTATTTTCGTATGTTGTCAAGTTGCGGCTACACTTATATATGACATTGTGACAACGTAAAATTGTTTATTGGGTTAAGTAACTCGGTGTTCTCACAGGTGAATGAAAACGTGTTCTTCCCGCGCTTTGACGTCACATTACCCCCAATTACCCCGGTCAGATTTACCTGCCTTTGATTTAGTACAGGTTATGCCTATTTAGTACAGGTTATGCCTATTTAGTACAGGTTGTGCCTATTTAGTACAGGTTATGCCTATTTAGTACAGGTTATGCCTATTTAGTACAGGTTATGCCTATTTAGTACAGGTTATGCCTATTTAGTACAGGTTGTGCCTATTTAGTACAGGTTATGCCTATTCCTATCATATTTACTGTGATGATATGTACTGTATATCCTAGTTATTATGACATTGTGACTATTTTAGTGAGGAGTGCGAACATTTGCTCAGTAATTGTGCAGCGTTTGGATGCATTTCAAACAGTAAAACAATAAATGAGTGCTAAGGATATCTTCATTACGTTTGGCTCGCTCTGTGCTTTATTAAGGGGGATAACCTGCTTTGTGTCTGTCCTTTTCTATCTTTCTCTGGCTTGTATCCATTTGGCCCCATTCAGCCTACTGTTTTAAGACGTTTATCCCCATCCAGGTGTCAATTTTTTACTGGTGAGTGGTAGTGAGCCAGCATATATTTTTATTTTTGTTTGACAGCAGGCTAAATATGTACATTTTTCGATAGAAAAATTTCTCCGGCGAAGCCGGATTTCTTCATAATTATAATGATGGCTCGCTATCGCTCGCCAGAAGAAATCGACACCTAGATTGGGATAAACGTCTTAAAATAGTTGGCTGAATGGGGCCGAATAGATACAAGCCAGAGAAAGAGAGAAACAGACAGAAATAAAAAAAAAACAGGTCACCCCCCTTAAAGTCTACCGGATGTTGAGTAGGGGGTAGGGGAGTGTAGGAACATGTTTGTATATCTCACTCGCAATTCATAAATCATGTTTAGATACTACTGATACCAATTATTGAATAAACTCTACTTGGTGCCAAGACATCACTTATTTTGCCGATTGTACAGTCTGCCAAATAAGTGATTATCTCGGCACCAAGTACATTTTCATCAATAATTGGTATCAGTAATACATACACTTGATTTATTCAATTCGAGTGAGACATACAAACATGTTCTTATGCTTACCTACCCTATTCAACATCTGACATACATTAATACAGCACAGAGCGAGCCAAACGTAATGACAGTTGACACATGACTTATTAGCGCTACTGTACTTCGTTGTGATGGGTTGTGCGGGATGGAATAATTTTGCTGTGAACTGTGCTG
>CM064490.1:6881959-6901959 GCA_032716605.1 Paralithodes platypus | reverse complement strand
CCCTCCCACCTCTCCCCCGTGCATGTGGATCTCCCGCAGTCTGTCTTGCACCCTATCCACACCGTACGGCCGCCTAGTGATGGCGGTGAATCAGGGCTGACTGCTCCGACTTTTTTGGACACTTTAAAAAAAAAAATGAGGGTGCCCATGCCTTGACACGTCCTTTCCAGGATTCCGTTGACCTTGCCTTGACCTTGCTGGACTTTGCACAACACATGGTCATTGTGGACAATATTCCTCACTCAGGGCTCCACATCCAACTGGAAAATCTGGGGTAACTCCAAGACCGACCTACCCAAATATCGGTAAAAATTAATTTATACACCAGTGACAATTTGTGCAAGTATTATGTTTTTGTTGTCCTTGTTTTGAGTGTTTTTAGGGGTGTTTTTTTATGCACCCCATTGGAAATTGCAAAAACCCCAATATCCATCGATCTTAGGACACAGCGGTAAAATTCCAGTTGTTCACTGGGGACGATTTTTACATGTATTTTATATTTGTTGTCATTGTGTGTTTTTTGTTTAGGTGTGTTATTTTATGAACCCCGTCGGAAATTGTAAAACAAAAACATTATCCATCAATCTTACAACACCAGAACAACAACAAATATTCGCACGCTCGTGATCACGTTCCCGGCGATTTTGAGCGACATTACTGTCATATGTTAGTAAATAAAAGAGCAATGCTGAATGATAAAAATACCCAAACAATGTGGGCGTTACAAAGTTATTACCTAATGTTATTTAATTAATTGTACAGTAGTGAACATTAATTTAAATACAAACTTACTCGAAGTGGTTTCGGGTTCAATTGAATCTCCTTACTAATTCTTACTGAGCATTTGCATTTAAGAGATTCGTTTAATAAGTTCGAGACTTCAAAATCGATAAAAAATAATTACCACTACTGTACATGGTCATTACAGTTTAATAAGGAGATTAATTGAAATAATTTTAATTACCACCAACTGATATAATACAGAAATCAGTCATGCCCAATATTTTTAATCTTTGAATCTTTATACGGAGTTGTAAAACATTTTCGGAATTTCAATCAAGATAGGAACGATCAACCCGCAATGAATCTATGAATCAAGAACTATGCTTCATAAACGATTGAATTACCTTCAAGTCCAAACCTGGTAGTCCAAAGGTCCCGGGTTCAAATCCCGATGTATCAATGGGAAGATATTATTGGGATGGAATTTGTGCTGTACCTAGTATCAGTGCATTACCACAAGCCCACCGAAACGTCAATAAAATACCCTCATTGTTCCCTGATTAAATAGCACTGTATGAATATTCCCATATTCAAAATATGCTATAGGGGTGCAATGCCTGGTGAGTTATCTGTTCAACAGGTGGCGTTGTGTGTGAGAGTCCGAGTGTAGGGGTTGAGACAGTGAAGCACGGGAACAAGGTGGCTTCAGAGATGGGGTCGTTTCGGGCCATGAGTGAGCACAGTGCCTCATGTGAAGGCAAGATGGCAGGTGCTCGTTGTACTCTACGTGCTTCACATGTCTCACTCCCTAGACTGGAACAAGACCTCACGGGCTTCACTGTTCATTGTAAAGCGGTGAATGTTAAGGCTCTCAGCCTATGCCCGAGAGGAAGTAAGTTGGAATATATATAAAAAAAAAAAAAAAAAAACATTTGGATACTCGACCCAGACTTGGGCATCAGCATTATATCCCGTGACCAGAATTGCAAATGTTACATATTCTGTTACGCTAATCTGTTTCAAATCATTAGTATTTTTCTGCTAACTACCTAATATCATCAACATATTCTAAGATACTTTGATTTCGTAATTTCTAATGTGTGAATAGGTAAACCTACACTTTCCCTTTAGTTAAGTCCATAGTAAACATGTTAATCATGTATCAATTATTTAGTGCTTTATTTGTAACCCTGTTTTGCTAGATTTTTAAATAAGCATATATCTTATTAATAACACGTTTTTTGGGGGGAAAATGTGATACGACAATATATGTTCATTTTCCATTTTACAATGTGTTAGTCATAGTCTGTAACACTTATTTCAATACGCCATGTATATTGCCAGCATGGGGCAAAGAACAGAAGAAAACAAAAAACGAAACCGCGAGCGTACGACCTACGGTATGTAAACAGGACGACCGTAGGCCCGGATAGTACATCCTTCCCGATATTTTGTTAGTGATTTAGGGAGTATATTATAATGAATTACCGATGGTTTGGACACATATGCCAATGAAGTACAGGATATACCTAATATACTGTATATACCTAAGTAACAGATAATAACTTCGACCAGGTGTAAAACTAGAATTATACCGACAAAGCCCCCCAGAGCAAATCGAAGGGAACTCCCCCCACCCCCCACGACCTATTGAAAGCACCTACGGCAGTGTTATTCAACCATTTCTAAGTTCATGCACCCTTCCGGGAGTCTTTCAGAAACTCATGTACCCTTTGATCCTTTACGAGTCTAGACTTAAAACTCGTTGTGAAAGGTATACCAAAAATTATACTTTTCCCCACACTTTGGGCTACATCTGCCTATTTGGGTGGGATGGTTCTATATATTTTGCTAGTTTTATACCGAGTTTAATATACTATTATACTGCATAACTTTATATTACTTTAACTGCAATCTAAATTAATTTCTTAATTACGAGTAGACGTACAGTTTTCTTCCTTAAACATCTTTTCTTACTGTACACTCGTATGTACACTGGCCATGCCATGTACCCCTTCATGCATCCCATTGTTTCCATGTACCCTTCGAAAAAACTCATGCACCCTGGGGTGCACCATGCACCCAGGTTGCTAATCACTGATCTAGGAGACATAAGTTGGTTTGGGCATAAATCAAAGAAGGAAGTGGGGCGAGAGGTGTAGCACCCACATCAACACAACAACAAATGGTGATCGGGTGAGAGATCTAGGGATTATTATTTTAGCGATTTAGGAACTATATAATAATGTAATGCCTACGGTGCGGACATATATGCCAATGTAATGCCTACGGTGCGGACATATATGCCTACGGTGCGGACATATATGCCAATGAAGTAAATTTTATAAATATTATAGAAGCCTAAATATTATATCGATGGGTTCGACCCGGTGCAAAACTAGGATAATTATTTGGACTAGGCTCGCCCCTTATTATAAATATTTTATTAGGGACAATGCAGGTCTATGGAATCTTTATGCTGTACTCCTGTATAATCCACTGTGGGAGAATAATTTTGATCACATTAATAAAACTCGATATTACTGGAAAAAAAGCAACACTATCACCAGTCCCATCACTCCCTTGGACGTCCTTGCTGTTTACAAACGTCTTCATTATGGAGTAGAATCGTTATTTACCCCCTGCTGGCAACGTAGATGATGATTTCAATAAGTCATGGGGGGAGGGGGGGCGCTTTGCCCCCTCAACCCTTCTTGCATCCCACGTTGGAATTATGATTGAAACCATGCAAATACTAATTTGACAACATCTGGATCAATAAACAGATAATAAAGGTGCGAGCCTTTACCCTATAACTACCAAAACTAGATAGAAACCCTAATCTCTTTGCTAACAAATATTTACCCGTCCCACAATTTATCTACGTCTAAAAGTTGGAATGTCGAAGGACCACATACAATTCTAATGATGTTAGACATATTATTAACCTGTTTAGTTCGTGAAGAACTCAGCTAAAGGAGAACAAACAATATTAAAAAAAGAAGGCCAACAAAGGAAGGATCTTACTTGATTGACGGTCTGTCGGTGAGCGAGTTTGTCAGGAGTTGTGCAGTATTTGGTCAAGGGACTGAAAAAAATAGGGAAAATATTTAATATAAATCGCTGGTGGAGTAATTTTATACGTCGGTAATCACTTTAATGCAGCACTTTCAATAAAACATGATCTATGTTTAGCAGAGGTACAATGTATACATTACAGTTTCCTGCCACATGTGTTTGTTAATTTCATTAATCGAGTTTAGGAGTAAAGTTGGTTAGTGGAGAGAACATAATAATGTAAGAGGTTCGCATCATAAGGAAAACCCATTATGTAACATAGTGCGATCCAGACCTTGTATTTCCAGCTCATCGGCCTACTCTATCTTATTGGCCTTATTAAACCCTTTCACGCATTTATGACGCAGAGGTTGCCAGATTAGCAATAAGAAATAGAGTTCTCTCACTCTTATAATTACCTCTCCAAAATTAGTTTTCTGCCCACAGCTAACTCAAAGACAACTGCAGAGGTTGAAGTAACTAAACTAAAGGTTTCTAAATAACCCTGATGGTAACAAAGGCTTTAAAGTATCCCCAATCGGATCAAAATCGCGTCATATGTCGGAGAGGGTTAATATAGCGAAGTAGATGGACTGTCTTACCTAAGCGAACAAAGACTTACCTCATTTCAGGTAAATATGAGCGTCCAGATCTATGACAACACTTAATACCCCCGATTGTACATATGTGCGTCCAGATCTTGCCGAGTATTCACCGTGAACACATATTCCGCCCACATTCAAGGTTAATTAAAACAGGACTTCAGAGGCAATCAACCCGATTGGATCATTAAGGGTGACCTGTTTTTCTTCTCTCCTTTTCTCTCTTTCTCTGACTTGTATCCATTTGGCCCCATTCAGCCTACTGTTTTAAGACGTTTATCCCCATCCAGGTGTCAATTTTGTACTGGTGAGCGGTAGCGAGCCAGCATATTTTTTATTTTTGTTTGACAGCAGGCTAAATTTGCACATTTTTCGACAGAAACATTTCTCCGGCAAAGCCGGATTTCTTCATATAATGCTGGCTCGCTGTCGCTCGCCAGGAAGAAATCGACACCTAGATGGGGATAAACGTCTTAAAATAGTTGGCTGAATGGGGCCGAATGGATACAAGCCAGAGAAAGAGAGAAAAGGAGAGAAATAACAAAATGCAGGTCACCCTCCTTAATAAGCCAGCGCACATAAAGTCAATAGATAGTGACGCCAGGACTGGAGAATTTTCGAGAATTTCAATCACTTCACATTCAAGGTTAGGTTGCTACTGCCTATACCCTGTCCACATCAAACGGTATATATACCTCACCTCGTGTTTATACCCTTCATTCATTATGGAGATTCATTGATGCGGTGAAACTCGAAACATCTCGTTACCGGTTATTTTTTATCTTTCTCTCCCTCTCTCTTTGGCTTTTTTTTTTTTTTGTTTTTTTTTTTTTTTTCTATATTCCAACTTACTTCCTCTCGGGCATAGGCTGAGAGCCTTAACATTCACCGCTTTACAATGAACAGTGAAGCCCGTGAGGTCTTGTTCCAGTCTAGGGAGTGAGACATGTGAAGCACGTAGAGTACAACCAGCACCTGCCATCTTGTATCCATTCGGCCCCCTTCAGCCTACTATTTTAAGACGTTTACCCCCATACAGGTGTCAATATTTTGCCGAGCGGTAGCAAGCCAGCATATACATTTTTGTTTTGACAGCAAGCTAAATTTGTAAATTTTTCGAAAGAAAAATGTCTCCGGCGAAACCGGATTTCTCCATACAATGGCTCGCTATCGCTCGCCAGGAAGAAATCGACACCTGGATGGGGATGAACGTCTTAAATCAGTTGGCTGAATGGGGCCGAATGGATACAAGCCAAAGAGAGAGAGGGAGAGAAAGAGAACACAAAGCGAGGTGGGCTCCCTTAAGGAGAGATTTCCACTTAAGGGATTTTTTCTTTACCCCCTTCGCCCTCATGTTTAGCCCCATTGCTTTTGAGATTTTAAGACGTTCGCCCCATTAGTTTGGCGATTTTAAGAACTTTCACCCAATTTATGTCACTTTTAAGACCTTTCGTCCCATTTAGGTGTCGATTTTTTCCTGGCGAGCGATAGCGAGCCTGCAATTTAAGAGGAATCCGGCCTTCGGCCGGGACATTTTTCTACCGAAAAAAGTACAAATTTATCTTGAAAGGGGGTCAAGGGGGTGTAATTTCAAGCTTGATGGAAGTCTAGGAAACACACTAAAAACCTCCCCTTAAGTAAATGTTTCAGCACGTCTCGAAGCAGCCGTATTTCACCTATGAGTTGTTGGTGCAGTAGGTTTCATATTTATATAGGCTTCATTTGGAATTTTTAATCTTCTATACTGATTCTAATTGTTCCGAAGTTTCAATGTTCGCCCCGAGATAGTTTCAATGTTCGCCCCGAGATAGTTTCAATGTTCGCCCCGAGATAGTTTCAATGTTCGCCCCGAGATAGTTTCAATGTTCGCCCCGAGATAGTTTCAATGTTCGCCCCGAGATAGTTTCAATGTTCGCCCCGAGATAGTTTCAATGTTCGCACCGAGATAGTTTCAATGTTCGCACCGAGATAGTTTCAATGTTCGCCCCGAGATAGTTTCAATGTTCGCCCCGAGATAGTTTCAATGTTCGCCCCGAGATAGTTTCAATGTTCGCCCCGAGATAGTTTCAATGTTCGCCCCGAGATAGTTTCAATGTTCGCCCCGAGATAGTTTCAATGTTCGCCCCGAGATAGTTTCAATGTTCGCCCCGAGATAGTTTCAATGTTCGCCCCGAGATAGTTTCAATGTTCGCCCCGAGATAGTTTTCGTTTTCATATAAGGTGCTTTATTTATTTACAATGCATACATGTGCCTTACGATTTTTCCCCTTCTTAACCCCATCTGTACCGGCGACGTCTGTTATATTTTATTCTAGCTATACTGAGACGATTTGGTGCAGCTTAGAAAGGACCTGTGGTGGTAGTTAAAAGGGTTGAGGGAGATAGTTCGAAGCCTGTTAAGGGGAGATCTCCACTCGAAGGATTTTTTTCTTGACCCCTTTCTCCCTCATGTTTAGCCCCATTGCTTTTGATATTATAAAACGTTTGCCCCATTAGTTTAGCGATTTTAAGAACTTTCACCCCATATTAAGACCTTTCGTGTCATTCAGGTGTCAATTTTATCCTGGCGAGCGATAGCGAGCCTGTAATCTGAGAGGAATCAGCCTTCGGCCGGGACATTTTTCTACCGAAAAATTTACAAATTTATCTTGAAAGGGACTCAAGGGGGTGTAATTTTAAGCTTGATGGAGGTCTAGGGAACAAACTAAATACCTCTCCTTAATTGTTGGAAGACCTTTCTAAATTGCGTAACATCGTCTAAAAGTTGGTAGAATAAAATACAAAAGACTTCCCCGGTAATGAAGGGGTTAATGGACGGATTCTTTGCATTACGGAAAAAAATGTATTCAATTAAAATATCCTTCCCCGAGGAATCCTCTCCTTATGCAAATTAAGGGAGGATGGGCCGGTTTTCTGGACCACTTTCTCCCTCGTGTTTAGCCTCATTAGTTTTCAGATGTTAAGATGTTTGCCCCATTAGTTAGTCGATTTTAAAACATTTCGCCCCATTTCGTCGTCAATATTTAGACCTTTCGTGCTATTTATTTTTTATTTTTTTCGCTGGCGAACGATAGTGAGCCTGTAATGTTGGAAGAACCGGCCTTCGGCCGGAACGTTTTTCTACCGAAAAATTTACAAATAAATCTAGAAGGGGGATCTAATGAATGTTTTTTTTAAATTTGATAGAGGTCTAGGGAGGAAACTAGAAAAATAATGAATACATGCAAAAATCGCCCAAAAAGTAAACCATCTCCCCTTAAAGGAGTAGCATTATGTGTAAGTCGGATACTTATCGTCATAATTTCTGACAGCCTTTTAAAAGTCTGGAAGGGTCGGGACAGGCCCTTAAAAGGGGAGACTGATCGTTTGTTTGGTCTATTAATTCATTTATTCATATATATATTTTTTTCAGTTTCCTCCCTAGACCTCCATCAAGCTTAGAAAAACACCCCCTAGACCCCCCTTCAAGATAAATTTGTACATTTTCGGTAGAAAAATGTCCCGGCCGAAGGCCGGTTCCTCTTAAAATTGCAGGCTCGCTATCGCTCGCCAGAAAATAATCGTCACCTAAATGGCACGAAAGGTTTTAAAATTGACAACGAAATGGGGCGAAAGGTGTTAAAATTGCCAAACTAATGGGTCGAATGTCTTATAATCTCAAACCTAGTGGGGTAAACATTAGGGAGAAGGGGGTCCAGAAAAACGGTCTGCCTCCCCTTAAGCCGGCCAGCTCCCGCAATATCTCTCGCTATTACAATAATCAGTGTTCCTCTCAGTGTATACCACCTCCTCTACGTAGGGTACGTAATACACGTCTTGCAACACAATCCCACATCTACTCTGTGCAACTCTCCAACCCAAGAGTGAAACGATACTCCCAATTCTTCTTCTATTCAACAGCTGAGCTCTGGAACTCTCTCCCTGAATCCATCTTTCCTTCATCGTATGACTTAAATTGCTTCAAATTCCGTGTGTCCAGACATTTTGGCACGAACTTTCCTTGGTTTTGGCCCTGTCACTCTTTCAACTCTGGGGGAGGCATTCGTCACAGGAAGTTTTGCCTTAATTCTGTCCCTCTCATCCACATACAAAAAAAAAAAAAAAAATAGCTGGCTCTTTCCAAATGGTAGAAATATTAGCTCGATTGATCTATGCGTTTGTGAGTTATACAGGTTAAAGGTAGACTGACCGTTTGTGAGTTATAGAGGTTAAAGGTAGACTGACCGTTTGTGAGTTATAGAGGTTAAAGGTAGACTGATTTTTTTTTTTTTTTTGGTCTATTAATTAATTTATTCGTTTATTTCTTAGTTTTCTCGTTAAACCTCCATCAAGCTTAAAAAAAAAAAAACTAGACCCCCCCTTCAAGATAAATGTGTACATCTTTCGATAGAAAAATTTGCCGGCCAAAGGCCGGTTTCTCTTAAAATGTCAGGCTCGCTATCGCTCGCCAGGAAAAAATCGATAAATTAATGGCACGAGAGGTCTTAAAATTGACAACGAAATGGGGCGAAAGGTGTTAAAATCGCTAAACTAATGGGCCAAACGTCATAAAATCTCAAAACAAATAGGGCTTAACACGAGGGAGAAGGGAGTCCAGAAAAAACGGTCTGCCTCCCCTTAAGTATAGGGAGGGTTTATATATTGATCGATTTATTTATATATATTTTCTAGTTTCCTCCCTAGACCTCCATCAAGCTTAAAAAAAACAAACAAACCCAAGATTCCCCTTCTATATAAACAAGTACACTGGGACACCGAAGTTTCTAGCCCACCCATAAATATTCGTGGATTCACCTATTTCTAGTTATGGAAGTATTTCTCTGGACACGAAATAATAAATATATTTTTACGGACAACAAATACACAACTATATATGCTATGTATTTAAAAGAAAGTTCTATCCAAAAATCAATCCAGAGAGCTATAATTGTATGAAGAAAAACATTGGGGTCCTACGACATCTTGCAAGTGGGGTAGAGGCTATGGCATCCGAGTGTACGGTCGCGCTAATAAGTCATGGCCCAGCTGTCATTACGTTTGGCTCGCTCTGTGCTGTATTAATGTCGGTCAGATGTTGAATGGGGTGGGTAAGTGTAGGAACATGTTTGTATCTTTCACTCGATATGAAGAAATGAAGCTTAGATATTGCTGATACCAATTATTATTGATCAAAACAAACTTGGTGCCGAGACATCAGTTATTAGCGCGACTGTACATATATCGGTAGAAAAATGGCTCAGCCAAAGGCCGGTTCCTCCTAAGCTTCAGGATCGCTATCGCTCACCAGGATATAATCGACACCCAAAATGCCAAGGAAAGTCTTGATATTGACGAAGAAATGGGACGATTAGTTTTAAAATTACCAAACGAATGAGTCGAACGTCATCAAATCTGAAAACTAATAGGGCTAAACATGAGGGAGAAGGGGGGCCAGACAAATAAACCATATCCCCTTAAATATAATTACATTGATTATATACTTTATAATGCTTAGCTCCGTTTTTTTTTTCAATTCTGACATTTCCGTTTTCTATTAATCTATATATTTTTCAAGTTTCCCTGTTCTATTGCATCTTAAGGGCGCCCACCTCGTTTTTATCTCTCTCTCTGCCTCTTTCTCTGGTTTGTATCCATTCGGCCCCATTCAGCCTACTGTTTTAAGACGTTTATCCCCATCCAGGTGTCAATTTTTTCCTGGTGAGCGTAAGCGAGCCAACATATTTAAAAATATTGTTTTGACAGCAGGCTAAACTTGTACATTTTTCGATAGAAAAATGTCTCCGGCGAAGCCGGATTTGTCCATACAATGCTGGCTCGCTATCGCTCTCACAAACATCTCCTCCTCCTATCCACTTCACTAAACTAAACATGCACACCACACTTCATTCCTCCACACCAAAATTAAAAAAAAAAAAAAAAATGAATTTCAGCCCAGCCTCGGAGTCCCCAGGGGGGGGGGGGGGGACCATAAATGCCCCCACACCCGACCGACCATCCCCTGACGACCCCACAAAATTACCTGGACCTCGGCCTGTTACTCTTTCTATTGATTTCTGCAACATTCGCATACTTTCCTCTAACTTTCACTCTGTTGAGCACCATCTCTCCTCCTACAAACCTGATCTTCTCTTCCTCACCGAAACTCAGGTGTCTGTAGTAACATCCAGCAACCCCTTCTCTGTATCCTCCTACTTTCTCTATCCTAGTTTCAAAGCCAAAGGCGGATGTTGTGCATATGTGCACAACAAACTCACTTGCTCTGTGTTCCCGATTTTGACTCCTCTGAATTCTCTACTTTATGGCTCAAACTTTCCTGTCATTCTCTTACTAAATATTTCTGTGCTGTCTATCTTTCCCCTAACTCTGCCAACTTTTCCAAATTCTTTGACTATCTAAACTCTACAGTGGAACACATTCTATCCATTTCTCCTTTCTCAGAAATCTCCATCTTAGGAGATTTCAACGTTCACCATCGCCAATGGCTCTCCTCTCACACTACTGACCCAGCTAGTGAACAAGCCTACGTCTTTTCTATCATAAATGACCTAGAGCAGTTAGTTCAGCAACCCACCTGTATCCCGGATCGCATCGGAGATCGGCCCAACATTCTTTACTTGTTTCTAACTTCTAACCCTTCTTCTCATACTGTCGATCTTTTCTCTCCTTTGGGCTCCTCCGACCATAAACTTATCTCTGTCAACTGTCCTATCTCTCCAGTACGGCCACCCGATCCTCCTAGCTGGCGGCACTTGTGGCACTTTAGCGCTGCCGACTGGGAGGCTCTCCGGCAGTACTTCTTTGATTTCCCATGGAATGATTTCTGCTTCCGTGGCCGGGGACCCTCGGAGAGTGCTGAACGCATTACCGAGGTAATCCTATTGGGCATGGAAGCATACATTCCATTCTCTTTCTCTCAGACTAATGCTAAAAAATCTTGGTTTACTCACGCCTGTTCTACTGCTGTCCGCAATAAGGAGGAAGCATTCAAACGGTACCGACGCCTTAAAACTCAAGACTCTCATTCTTCCTATGTTTCTGCCCGGAATCAACCCAAATATGTTCTTCGACTTGCCAAACACTCTTTCATCAATAATAAATGCACTGAACTATCCAACTCTAGCTCTTCCCAAGCTTTCTGGCATCTAGCCAAAAACCTCTCCAACAATTTCTCTTCCTCGTCTTTCCCTCCCCTTTCCCATTCTGATGGCACAACCATCACTTCTTCCTCTGACAAAGCTAAACTCTTCGCTCAAACTTTTGCTAGAAACTCCACCTTGGATGATTCCGGTGCTATTCCTCCCTCTCCACCCTCCTCTCTCTTACTTATGCCTAATATCCTAATCTCTTCTAAAGATGTACTTTCTACCCTCTCTGGGCTTAATACTAATAAGGCGTACAGTCCGGACGGTGTTCCTCCTGTTGTTCTCAAAAACTGTGCTTCCGTGCTGACTCCCTGCCTAGGCAAACTCTTTCGTCTCTGTCTATCCTCTAATGTCTTCCCTTCATGCTGGAAGTTTGCTCACATTCAACCTGTCCCAAAGAAGGGTGACCGCTCTCAACCCTCCAACTATCGTCCAATTGCTCTCATCTCATGTCTTTCTAAAGTTTGTGAAACTATTCTTGCTTCCAAATTTCTTAAGCATTTCTCTTCTCATAATCTGCTCTCAGATCGCCAGTATGGCTTCCTTAAGGGTCGCTCTACTGGTGATCTTCTTTCATATCTTACTAACTCTTGGTCATCCTCCTTTTGGGACTTCGGTGAGACTTTTTCTATTGCACTAGACATATCGAAAGCCTTCGATAGAGTCTGGCACAAATCTTTAATTTCTAAACTACCCTCCTTCGGTTTCTATCCCTCCATCTGTGCCTTTATCTCTAATTTCCTCTCCGGCCGTTCCATAGCCGCGGTTGTGGACGGCCATTGTTCACTTCCTCACCCTATAAACTCCGGTGTTCCTCAGGGCTCTGTCCTATCTCCTATTCTCTTTCTATTTTTTATAAATGATCTCCTCAACTGTACCTCAATTCCCATCCATTCATACGCAGACGACTCAACCTTACACTACTCCATTAGTTTTTCAGAACGCCCCAGCCAGCAATCCCTCAACGACAAACGTAATGAAGCCATAGAACTCTTAAATTCTGATCTAAATACTCCAATTGGGGCAGAGAAAACCTTGTTACCTTTAATGCTTCCAAAACCCAATTTCTTCATCTATCTACCCGTAAGGAACTCCCAGCGGACTATCCCTTATTCTTCAACAATACAAAAATCAATCCTTCATCATCTCTCAATATTCTTGGTGTCTCTTTTGGAAGGACCATTGTGTTGGAAGGACCATATTACCAGTCTAGCTAAGGCAGCCTTCCAGAAGCTGGGCATGCTCAACCGCCTTAGGGGGTTCTTTTCCCCTGCACAGCTTCTTGCTCTGTACAGGGGCATAGTGCATCCTTGTATTGAGTATTGTTCACATGTGTGGGGAGGTTCCTCTCACACCGCTCTCCTAGACAAAGTTGAAAGGAAGGCCTTTTGTATCATTAACTCCCGTCCACTCACCAACTCTCTGCAATCTCTCTCTCTCCGCCGCAATGTTGCATCTCTCTCGCTATGCTATCGCTACTGTTGATATAGATTAAGTGCACACACAACATATATACAGAGTGTACACATGCCTTAATCATATTGCAACATACACACATGTACTTTCAGGGCAATACTATCATTGTTTAATATCCCATGATAATATACCGTACTCTGTAGTATCGGCAGCGTTGCACCAAATATATCCGGCACCGCTGCACATGTTTTCATCAGTAACATCCGGTCGGCACTCAGCTTAACAAGTGCCTCCCAGCTCCCTGTATCTCTGGCTAATAAGAACCTATAAACTTGTCTCTGGACTTTTATTCTACATCCTTGTGCAAGAAAGGATTATCAAGGTTGTTGTAGCTTCACATGACAACCATACAGCTACTATAATAATCAGTGTTCCTCAGAGCTTTCCCAGTGTATACCACCTCCTTTACGTAGGGCACGTGGTACCCGTCTTGCAACTCAATCCCACCCCTACTGTGTGCAACTCTCCAACCCGAGAGTGAAACGTTACTCTGTCTTTCTTCTACACAACAACTGAGCTCTGGAACTCTCTCCCAGAATCAGTCTTACCCTCTTCCTACGACTTAAATTGCTTCAAACTCTGTGTGTCCAGGCATTTTGGCTCGAGCGTCCCTTGATTTTGGCCCTGTCACTCTTTCAACTATGGGGGAGGCACTCGCTATAGGCAGTTCTGCCTTTTGCCTCCCTCAATCACATAGAAAAAAAAAAAAAAAAAAACGTCAGTACGCTGAATGGGGCCGAATGGATACAAGCCAGAGATATAGAGAAAAAAGGAGAGAAAATAAGCAAGTGACCCTCATTATATAATATCATCGAGATGCTACTACTTCTTGGAACTCCTACTAACTCTCTCTCTCTCTCTCTCTCTCTCTCACCACTCACTTTTTTTTTCTCTCTCTCTCTCTCTCACTACACACTTTTGCTGATCTAATTAACGTCCACGCCATATCAAATTATCCTCTTTCGCATTATGTCTTGGTGTCTCTCTCTCTCTCTCTCTCTCCTCCTCCCATTTCTGCCCCCTACTGTCTTTCCAATATCGCCTCAGTTTTATATAGATCGTAGTTTTCTCGCAAATATTATACACTCCGTCAAGACCAAGTGTAACACCATTCAAGGAGGAGCACTTAAGGGGGGTCACCTGCTTTTGTTTTATCTTTCTCTCCTTTTCTCTGACTTGTATCCATTTGGCCCCATTCAGCCAACTGTTTTAAGACGTTTATCCACATCCAGGTGTGGATTTCTTCCCAGCATTGTATGGAGAAATCCGGCTTCGCCGGAGAAGTTTTTCTATCGAAAAATGTACAAACTTAGCTTGCTGTAAAACAAAAATATATATATGCTGGCTCGCTACCGCTCGCCAGGAAAATATTGACACCTGGATGGGGGTAAACGTCTTAAAACAGTAGTACCTATTACACTACTCAATTGGTTTCCAGAACGCCCCAGCCGGCAGTCCGTCAAAAACAAACGTAATGAAGCCATAAAACACTTATCTTCTGATCGAGCAAACCTTGTTGCATTTGATGCTTCCAAGACCCAATTTATCCATCTTACTACCCGTCAGGAACTTTCAGAAGACTATCCCTTATTCTTCAACAATACAAAAATCAATCCTTCATCTTCTCTCAATATTCTCGGTGTCTCTTTTTCTTCTGCTCTTACTTGGAAGGACCATATTACCAGTCTTGCTAAGGGAGCCTCCCAGAAGCTGGGGGTGCTCAACCGCCTCAAGGGGTTCTTTACCCCTGCGCATGTCACCAACTCTCTGCAATCTCTCTCTATTCGCCACAATGTTACATCTCTCTCGCTATTCTAGCGCTACTGCAATAATCAGTGTTCCTCAGAGCTCTCCCAGTGTATACCACCTCCTCTACGTAGGGTACGTAGTACCCGTCTTGCAACACAATCCCACCCCTACTCTGTGCAACTCTCCAACCCAAGAGTGAAGCTTTATTATCAGACTTTCTACTATTCAATAGCTGAGCTCTGGAACTCGCTCCCAGAAAGTCTTTCCCTTTTCCTGTGACTTAAATTGCTTCAAACTCCGTGTGTCCAGGCATTTTGGCACGAACGCCCCTTGATTTTGGCCATGTTACTCTTTCAACTCTGGGGGAGGCACTTGCTACAGGCGGTTCTGGCTTTTGTCTCCATCACTAACATTGAAAAAAAAAAAAAAAAAAAAAAAAAAAAAAACACACATTTCGTTAAGATACAATAAATCAAGGAAGGATAAACAAAGCTAACAAAAAAGAAAGTCCATGTGCCTAAAGGCATCCTCTATTCATAAAATGTTTGGAACAATTGGACTTAAACTGTTGTTGGTTGTAAATTTGTGGAAAGCAACTTCAAGGAAATTCCAGAGAGTAGTCTGGGAATAAATTAATTTTGATACGCGGAAGTTCTACATTGTGGAGGAGAGAGTGCGAATACATGGGCATTTCCAGCTGCCTTAGTTCTGCAGGGAAAGATGCGGAGAGGTGGAAAAATTGAAGCAAGTTCCTGAGAACATTCAATGTTATTGTTATGCAGAGTCGAGAAGGAAGAGAACCAAGAAGAAGTCCCACTAGCACTACACCTGCCCCAACACCTGAAACAACACCAGCTTCTGCCAACCACATAGTGGTAATACAGACGGCTAACACAGTGCCACCCCATTCACTCTCTCAAAAACAGGTACAGTACAACCAATCACAGGGCTGATTCCATATATATATTCCTGAATTTGTGAGCCCCAAGCCTCTAAACTCAAAAAGGGCTAGAGCAAATAGGCTGTAAATATCCATACCTATTCCCTGGCTGACCCTTCCAAAATGGTACGAATATTTGCTGGATTACTCTAGTCGTTTGTGAGTTATAGAGGTTAATGTTCAAGAGTTTTGGTCTACTTACTTGGAACAGGGTATAGTGACGTCAAAGTGCCGTTCATCCAAGACACTCGCTGCACACCTGGTAACCTACCTTCCCCCATTCTTTGTTTGTTTTGTTTTCTAGGTCTCAACCTCGGGACTGTAGGCTGTTCAGTAGCCTGTAACTCTTACGAGGTCCTGAGATTATAGATTGAAGCTACGAGATGTTGGCTACAGGAGGGCGCTGGGCCAGAGAAACAAAGACACAAGGGCTGCCCCAACACCGCCATGTAGGCCCTTTCTCCACTCATAGACACCGAGGCCAGGAGGAACGGGAAAATGAGCATGGAAGGAGAGGAAATATTGTTTGGCAGCCTCGACCCCTCTTCTAAACTCGGCAAACCTTATTTAGGAGTTACCAGCCTCAGCATCCCTTGGGAGATAGCAAAAGTTACTAATCTCAACAACCCTTGGAAAGCCGCAACCTTTCTGATACACCTGGGAAACACATTCCATAATTCCGCCATAGTACTTTGAGTTAATTTGTTTCAGTCTGTCATCCGCCTATTAAAACTTATATACATAGTATATATTCATACTTGGCCCTGATTTACACATAAATTACACATGTATTTCTCTTTGGCTCTACTCATAATTTGTTACTTGAATATTGTCCTTAAACCTCTTGCCAAAGGCCCATTTCTGTCTTCATGTATATAATTGAGTACTTGCATTCATAAACCTATGTAACCGTGCTCTCACTATTATTGCACTCCTATTATTATATATACAGTATATATTTATATTGTAACAACCGTTTATACAGCTATTTTAGGTAAACCTTATACACTGAAGCCCATGTATCTGTTCTAATCTTAGTTTCCCAGCTCATTAACCCATTGGCTGTGGGTGACATTCCAGAACGCATAGGCAATTTAGAGCAATTTCCAGGCTTTAAAAGCCTGTAAAATCCGTAGAAATCAAGTGTCAGTGGGCGGGAGCATGAGGGACCTCTGTCCGACCTTCAGAGCAGCCAGCCGCTCACTGAGGTCGACTGTGGTCTCGCGCGACTGTGTCAACAGTGTTGCCGAGCGAGCGAGAGCTAATAATTAGCGAGTTTTCCCGAATGTCTATGGCAACGCTGCAGGTGAACCCCGCCACCTACGAAGCTCGTTCTGGTGTCATTTTGAAGCTATCTTCGCCTAGTTTTCAGCAGAATACAGTTTATTTAATGCAGATACTTGATTAATTATTCAGTAGTGCCTGAATATGCGCTAAATAGCGCAAATAAGCCCGCAGCCAGAGGGTTAAGGACTGCACGCTCATACAGGTAATTTTACACGGCCAAACGATAATATGCCTGTTCGGTATTTTAATTATGCTCATCATTCAGAGTACTTTTGTGAGCTGTACTACAAATATGCTTGAGAAATACTGTCAAACCTTTGCTAAATTTACTTTGAAAAGTTAACATAATTAATAGAAACACCATTTAAGGAGAAACATTTCATTGACAACATTTCGCAGATAGGTTCTTCAGGTCACTAAAGTGTGTGACCTGAAGAAGCTATCTGTGAAACGTTGTCAATAAAGTGCTCCTCCTCATATGGTGTTTTTTCAAACTTTTGTTAAACTTTAAGGGAGGATGGGCCGGTTTTCTGGATCACTTTCTCCCTCATGTTTAGCCCCATTAGTTTTCTGATGTTAAGATGTTTGCCCCATTAGTTAGTCGATTTTAAGACTTTTCACCCCATTGATTTGTTAATATTTAGACCTTTCGTGCTATTTAGGTGTCGATTTTTTCCCTGGCGAACGACAGTGAGCCTGTAATGTTGGAAGAACCGGCCTTTGGCCGAGAAATGTTTCTACCAAAAAATGTACAAATTAATCTAGAAGGGGGACCTAATGGATGTTTTCTTTTTTAAATTTGATGGAGGTCTAGGGAGGAAACTAAAAAAATAATCAATACAAGCAAAAATCGCCCAAAAAGTGAACCATCCCTCCCCTTAAGGATTCTATATTACATGCACAAATATTAGTGTAGTTAAAGACAGATATTATTGTTAATGATATGTGACTGAAGTTAAGGGTTTGTATATATTTGTATTAAATTTGGTATCTTAACCCTTTCACGCATTTATGACGCAGAGGTTGCCTGATTAGCAATAAGAAATAGAGTTCTCTCACTCTTATAATTACCTCTCCAACATTAGTTTTCTGCCCACAGCTAACTCAAAGACAATTGCAGAGGTTGAAGTAACTAAACTAAAGATTTACAAATACCCATGATGGTAACAAAGGCTTTAAAGTATCCCCAATTGGCTCAAAATCGCGTCATATGCGTGAAAGGGTTAAATAATGAGTTTAAAATTTGCTCTAATTTTGCTTAACCTGAGAAAAATACACCAATCTTCACAAATTGAGAGAATAATAACTATTAAGGTGCCCATTTAATACCAGGCTTCCAAAACATGTGTACAAATCCCACTTGTCTAAATCGTACTTATCCAAGAGTGTATGTGTGCGTGCTTGTGTGCGCGAGTGAGTGCATAGTTCCTTGCGTGTGTGTGCGTGTGCATGTACGTGTGTGTGCCAGCCAGGGAAAGTGTATGTTCCAGGCTGTAAATCTGGGCCCCATACAGCGAGTAAAGAAAGGAGCAACCCAGCCAAAATAAAAGAAAATTTATGTAAAACTGTAAATAAAGGAGGTTTAAGAAAAGAGTGGGGGGAGGGGGGAGGGGGGGGGGGGGTTATGGGAGGGTAATGGTGAGGTGAAAGGAAAGAGGTGGGGGATAAAAGCGACTTAAAGGTCCAATACCACTCATACCTTGCCTGTATATGTATATATATATATATATATATATATATATATATATATATATATATATATATATATATATATATATATATTATTTTATTTTTGTCTATGTGAATGAGGGAGACAAAAAGCATAACTGCCTGCAGCGAGTGCCTCCCCCAGAGTTGAAAGAGTGACAGGGCCAAAATAAAGGGACTTTCGAGGTAAAATGCCTGGACACACTGAGTTTGAAGCAATTTAAGTCATAGGAAGAGGGAAAGACTGATTCTGGGAGAGAGTTCCAGAGCTCAGCTGTTGAATAGTAGAAAGACTGATAATAATGCTTCACTCTTGGGTTGGAGAGTTGCACAGAGTAGGGGTGGGATTGTGTTGCAAGACCGGTACTACGTTCCCTACATAGAGGAGGTGGTATACACTGGGAGAGCTCTGAGGAACACTTATTATTGTAGTAGCAATATAATAGCGAGAGAGCTGCAACATTGCGGCGAATAGAGAGAGATTGCAGAGAGTTGGTGAGTGGACGTGAGTTAATGATACGAAAGGCTTTCCTTTCTACTTAGTCTAGGAGTGCGGTGTGAGAGGATTCTCCCCACACATGTGAACAATACTCAATACAAGAATGCACTGTGCCCCTGTACAGAACAAGAAGCTGTGTGCAGGGGTGAATAAACCCTTGAGGCGGTTGGGCACACCCAGCTTCTGGGAGGCTGCCATAGCAAGACTGGTAATATGGTCCTTCCAAGTGAGAGCAGAAGAAAAAGAGACAGAGAATATTGAGAGAAGATGAAGGATTGATTTTTGTATTGTTGAAGTATAAGGGATACGGTATTCCTGTGGGAGTTCACGACGGGTAGTAAGATGGAGAAATTGAGTTTTGGAAGCATTAAAGGCAACAAGGCTTCCCATATTGGAAATAGTAGTTAGATCAGAATATAAGTGTTGCATGGCTTCATTATGTTTGTTTTTGAGGGATTGCTGGCTGGGGTGTTCTGGAAAACTAATTGAGTAGTGTAAGGTAGAATCGTTTGCATATGAATGGATGGGACTGGAGGCACAGTTTAGAAGATCATTTATGACAATTAGAAAGAAAATAGGACAAAGCCCCGAGGAACACTGGAGTTGATAGGATGAGGAAGTGAACGATGGCCGTCCACAACCGCAGCTATGGAACGGCCGGAAAGGAAATTAGAGACAAAGGCACAGATGGAGGGATAGAAACCGATGGAGGGTAGTTTAGAAATTAAAGATTTGTGCCAGACTCTATCGAAGGCCTTCGATATGTCTAGTGCAATAGAAAAGGTCTCATCGAAGTCCCGAAAGGAGGATAACCAAGA
>CM064490.1:6836959-6876959 GCA_032716605.1 Paralithodes platypus | reverse complement strand
AAAGAAACCAGCTATAGTAAGTCGAGTTTTGGGAATAAAGTGTCAAGTTTACAGACAGTTACATTGTTGTGTATTGGTACCCATCTAGGCGTAAGCAAATAGTGTCCAATTAGCCATAGTTGGTAGTTAAGATTTTTGTTCAAACTGATGACTACATTGTTCATTCTATACCTTAAGCCGGTATCACACGAGAGCTTTTATAGTCAACATTCAATGATCAAAAAATTTCTGGCATAATTTCTGGATTATTTTGCACTGGTATCGGAAACTAGACTGGTGATAGATGAATTTAGGGGTCACCGACATATTTTAAATGTTAGCCTCATAAGCTGCCAGACCAGTGTTGAGGATAAATGTTGAGGGAAAGAGTGCTCGTGTGATACCGGCTTAAGGGTAGCTCTATCTGGGAACTTATTCCTCGGAGCAGCTTTCCACCTGAGTATTCAATTAAGGGGAGACTGGCCGTTTGTTTGGTCTATTAAGGGGAGACTGGCCGTTTGTTTGGTCTATTAAGGGGAGACTGGCCGTTTGTTTGGTCTATTCATTCATGTATTCATATTTTGTTTTTAGTTTTCTCCCTAGACCTCCATCAAGCTTAGAAAAACACCCCCTAGACCCCCCTTCAAGATAAATTTGTACATTTTTCGGTTGAAAAATATCCCAGCCGAAGGCCGGTTCCTCTTAAAATTGCAGGCTCGCTATCGCTCGCCAGGAAATAATCGACACCTAAATGGCACGAAAGGTCTTAAAATTGACAACGAAATGGGGCGAACGGTGTTAAAATCACCAAACTAATGGGCCGAACGTCTTATAATCTCAAAACTAGTAGGGCTAAACATTAGGGAGAAGGGGGTCCAGAAAAACGGTCTGCCTCCCCTTAAGTATTTAAAACTATTTGTTACAAGTTTCTCATAAATGGAGGACGCCATTTGGTGTGTGGTGGCTTTTTGTATTGCCTTCCTTTATTCTTGTATTATTGTTTTTGTCATCAACCAACTTCACCTCTAAACTCAATTAATGAAATCAACAAATACATGTGGCACTCCAAGGTCTCGAACCTAGGATACTCACGTCGAAATTCCGAAAAGCCGTCAGAGGATTCCACTCAGCTTAGGAAGGACGATTGAACAAATATCTATATATAGTCTTTTTTATTTGTTTATTGTTTTATTCTATGTGAGTGAGGGAGACAAAAGGCAGAACTGCCTGTATCGAGTGCCTCCCCCAGAGTTGAAAGAGTGACAGGGCCAAAATCAAGGGACGTTCGAGCCAAAATGTCTGGACACACAGAGTTTGAAGCAATTTAAGTCATAGGTAGAGGGAAAGACTGATTCTGGGAGAGAATTCCAGAGCTCAGCAGTTGAATAGAAGAAAGACTGAGTATAAAGTTTCCCTCTTGGGTTGAAGAGTTGCACAGAGTAGGGGTGAGATTGTGTTGCAAGACGGGTATTACGTACTTCACGTAGAGGAGGTGGTATACACTGGGAAAGCTCTGAGGAACATTGATTATTATAGTTGCAATAGAATAGCGATAGAGATGCAACATCGTGGCGAGGAGAGAGATTGCAGAGAGTTGGTGAGTGGGAGAGAGTAAATGATACGAAAGGCTTTCCTTTCTACTTTGTCTAGGAGTGCTGTTTGAGAGGATCCTCGCCACACATGTGAACAATACTCGATAGAAGGACGCACTGTGCTGTGCATGGGTAAAGAACCCCTTGAGGCGGTTGAGCACACCCAGCTTCTGGGAGGCTGCCTTAGCAAGACTGGTAATATGGTCCTTCCAAATGAGAGCAGAAGAAAAAGAGACACCGAGAATATTGAGAGAGATGAAGGATTGATTTTTGTATTGTTGAATTGTAAGGGATAGTCCTCTGGGAATTCCGGATGGGTAGTAAGATGAAGAAATTTGGTTTTGGAAGCATTAAAGGCAACAAGGTTTTCTCTGCCCCAATTGAAAATAGCAGTTAGATCAGATGATAACTGTTGCATGGCTTCATTACGTTTGTTTTTTAGGGATTGCTGGCTGGGGCGTTCAGGAAAACTAATTGAGTAGTGTAAGGTAAAGCCGTCTTTTTTTTTTTTTTTTTTTTTTCTATATTCCAACTACTCCCTCTCGGGCATAGGCTGAGAGCCTGTACATTCCACCGCTCAACACGGTGAAGCCCGTGAGGTCTTGTTCCAGTCTGGGGAGTGAGACATGCGAAGCAACCATCATGGCTCGAAGCAGCTCCATCTCTGAAGCGGCCGGTTGCTTCGCCCAAGTGCTTCACCGTCTCACCCTCCAGACTCAGACCCTCACTCTCAGAACGCCACCTATTGAGCAGTGAACTCACTAGGCATTGTCCCCCTGTAACATATTTTGAATATGGGAATATTCATACAGTGTTATTTAATCAGGGAACAATGAGGGTACTTTTTTGACGTTTCGGTGGGCTTTGTGGTAATGCACTGATACTAGGTACATCACAAATTCAATCCCAATAATATCTTCCCATTGACATATCGGGATTTGAACTCGGGTCCATTGGATTACCAATCCAGTGGCATGACCACTCCACCACACCTCCCCTATGAATGGATGGGACTGGAGGAACAGTTGATAAAGATAATTTATGAAAATTAGAAAGAGAATGGGAGGTAGGACAGAGCCCAGAGGAACACCGGAGTTGATAGGATGAGGAAGTGAGTGATGGCCGTCCACTACTGCAGCTATGGAACGGACGGAAAGGAAATTAGAAACAAAGGCACAGATGGACAGATAGAAACCGAATGAGGGTAGTGAATGAGGGTAGTTTAGAAATTAGTGATTTGTGCCAGACTCTATCAAAGGCCTTCGATATGTCTAGTGCAATAGAAAAGGTCTCGCCAAAGTCCCGAAAGGAGGATGACCAAGAGTTAGTAAGATACGAAACAAGATCACCAGTAGAGCGACCCTTAAGGAAGCCATACTGGCGATCTGAGAGTAGATTATAAGAAGAGAAATGCTTAAGAAATTTGGAAGCAAGAATAGTTTTAAAAACTTTAGAGATACAAGAGATGAGATCAATTGGACGATAGTTGGAGAGTTGAGAGCGGTCACCCTTCTTTGGGACAGGTTGAATGAGAGAAAACTTCCAGCATGAAAGGAAGACGTTAGAGGAGAGACAGAGACGGAAGAATTTGCTTAGGCAGGGAGTCAGCAGGAAGCACAGTTTGTTAGTGCAACAGGAGGAACACCGTCCGGACCATACGCCTTCTTAGTATTAACCCCAGAGAGGGTAGTGTAGGGTAGGGATTTTTTTTTTTTTTTTTTTCGTATGTATTCTTTCCGACATTTGCAAAAAATGTTTTGACATTTTCGACTTTAGAGTGTTGATTATAGAAGTAATTGGTTTGTGGAAGAGGGAATTATATATTTTACAATTTTTCATGTTGAGGCATTATTGTTGCTTGAATTAAAGAGTTTGCATGGATAATCTTCCCTTTTTGTCTCTTCTATGAACTTTTTTAATTGTCTTTTTTATGTTTTTGTAATGGGGCTGATGCGTTGTGTTAAGTCTTTTAGGTTTTTGTAATGGCGCTGATGCATTGTGTTAAGTCTGTCTGCTTTTAACAACTTTTGGGCTGCATTTCTTATTCTAATTGCATGAGAGAGAGAGAGAGAGAGAGGAGAGAGAGAGAGAGAGAGAGAGAGAGAGAGAGGAGAGAGAGAGAGAGAGAGAGAGAGAGAGAGAGAGAGAGAGAGAGAGAGAGAGAGAGAGAGAGAGAGAGAGAGAGAGAGAGAGAGAGAGAGAGAGAGAGAGAGAGAGAGAGAGAGAGAGAGAGAGAGAGAGAGAGAGAGAGAGAGAGAGAGAGAGAGAGAGAGAGAGAGAGAGAGAGAGAGAGAGAGAGAGAGAGAGAGAGAGAGAGAGAGCGTTCCCCAGCAACCAATCCAATCAGTTATAACGTGATACGGAAACGCCGACCTAAAACCTGATTTAATGGGGATATTAAAGTTGTGAAAGCATGCCATCTAATATACTTTATGATCACTGCTAGTAACCCGGGACAGTCAAGAGATCTGACAATATTATATTTATTCAAACGCTTCATCATAGGTAATCTAACTCTAAATTACTTCAAAGTATTTGTATAGTTCATATTATCGATGTTAATTACTGATGTTATTGAAATTACTAAGGAAACACACACACACACACACACATTATATATATATATATATATATAACGAGAGAGAGTGTTACATGAGTTACATAGAATTACAGATATACACAGACTGCACAGACCTTTCGGTCCCTACTAGGCAGTCTGGACTGAATTTTATCATACAATTTGCTAGAAAGTGGAAGGTAAAGATAGTAAAGCAGAACACGGCCTCTAGCATAATGAGATAATTTTTACTGGGAAATTTCATAGTAAAAACGAAGTTGAGAAATATTGTATACTATGCTTAAACTAATATATATATATATATATATATATATATATATATATATATATATATATATATATATATATATTATTTCTTTTCTTCCCTAAAATACTCCAACCTCCTCAAAATGGATATCTAGCCTTCTTTTGAATGTGTCAATTGTATTACATTGTACCACTTTCACTGGCAATTTGTTCCACTTCACTGTAGGTGAAGACATTTGTGACATTGAGATTTGCCCTCCTGGAATATAATTTAATTCCATTTCCTCGAGTTATTGAACTGTTATTGAGTTTGAAAAGTGAATCTACATCAATTTTGTCAAAGCACTTTAAAATGTTGAAACACTCAAATAATTGACCTCGCAGTCTTCTTTTCATAAGTGAAAAATATTTAAATGTGTACAAGCTTTCGTAATAGGATATATTTTTCAGTGACTGTATCAACTTTGTTGCTCTACACTGCACTGACTCGAGTTTCTCAGTGTCCTTGTTCAGATGAGACCAAAATTGCACGTCATATTCAAGATAAGAGCCTCACTGTGCTTTTAAATAATAGGTATTATACATTTATGAAAGATAAAAATATGTTAATGAATCCCAAAGCTCTATTGGCCTTGTTCGCAGCTGCTGCACATTGATCTGAGGTCTTTAACCCTTGTCTAGCGGAGGTGGACTTAAGTCGGGCTAGAGAACCAAGGACAATGTGGCGGGGCCCGACTTAAGTCTGTGTGCAATTTTTGAGCAATAATGGCTCTGAGAGAGACGAGCGGGTGGAGGAGCGTAGGTCGGCTCATGACCGCTCGGCACGGGTCCCGCGCGACTACTGACGTTTAATCCACACACACCCACACTCACTGCCTCGCTACACAGGAAATTATGTAAGGAAATTACCGTATTTTAGGGATTTTGCACTCGTCTTGCACGATCGTTGCAAGAGAACGCGTGGTCGTAGAAGGATGGTTCTGGTGTCATTGGAAAGCTCAATTTACGCCCTTTCAGGGATACATAATTGTATTACGCTCTGGCTCTTGTTTATGCATGAAAAAGAGCACGGAAACAAGGTCGTTTAGGGTAAAACCACCCGCTTGGTGGCTAGTAGAAGTTACTGACGGGCCCGCTCGTAAGGCGTTAAGTTTTCATATATTAGAACCTCCAGGTATTTAACTAATAAACGTGTTTTTATCGGTTGGCCTTTCATCAAATGTTCACTTTTTGTTTCTATTACCCATTTGTAAGAACTGACATTTGTCAAAATTGAATGACATCTGCCATTTTCTGAGAGAGTATACAAACTACAAAGAAGTACAGAGAAAAACAAGCAACATTAGATCTAAACTACCGATTCTGTGTGAAAACAGGAAAGGGTAGCACAGGTTCCCGGTTGGGCTCTGAGGAGCCCACAACAAACTAGGGCCCGGCACTCGGATGGGCTCATGAGCACCATAAGCTTGAAAGCCTATTAAGCTGGTTTTGAAAGCTGTGCGTCCGATGCATGTAAACACAGCGGGTCGGAGCAACGCGCACCTTCGAAAACAAGAAGGAGAAGTCCGACTTTTGTTGTTATTGTTTTGGAGAACATGAACAAGTCTTTGTTATTGTCTGATATTGCTAACATCGCATCGAAACTCTCTTCACGGAAATCGTCATCACAACTGAACCAGTTGATCTAGAGAGCTCTACTTAACGCCTGTCTACAGATACGAAGCAGGGATACGTTTTGAGATGTGTGTGAATTCTCTATCAGTTAAAATAACAAAGATAGGGCTAGCCTATTACAACGTTTTTCGGCCAGATCCCCCGGGTTTCAGGGCTATCCTATAGAAGGCGAGACCGGTCTGTGAGGGTTGTGGTGCTATTCATTTGTAATTGCAGTTAATAGGAGGTTAGGCGAGATATCTATCTAGACGATTTTTTAAATGTGAACATTACTACACCCAGCTACAGTACTAGGTAGTCCATTCCATAAGTTTACTACTCTAATACAAAGAAATGCTTAGCCTCATGTGAATTAAAAGATTTCCCAATTATCTTTCAATTATTTCCTTTAGTGTAATTTGAATAATCATTTGTGAAACATTTGTTGCCATCCATATTGTCAATACTTTCAATGATTTTAAACACTTGAACAAGGTCCCTCTTAGCATGCGCTTTGTTAAACTAAAACCGAATTCAACTCCATTAGACATTATTCGTATGACTTGTTTCTTAGTCAAGGAATCGTTTTTGTTACTCTCCGCTGTATTCTTTCCAGTTTATCTATGTCCTTTTGATAATATGGAGACCAAAATTATACACAGTATGCCAGATGGGGGCATACCAAGGAATTATTTTGAGTGAGAACAGCATTTTTGGATTTGTATACAGACGATCTTCCTGTGAAACCAATAATTCGGTGTGCTTTCTTAACTACTTCGGTACATTGTTGGCTGGGTAACAAATGACTTGATATTGTTACTCCTAAGTCGGTTTCCTTATAAGTGTTTATGAGTTGTATATATATACCGGTATACTGTATATATTGAGTTTCCTACACCCCCAGCCAAGCTACCCTATATTAGAACCTAGTAATATTGGCACTTCAATATTAATCTTACGTTGCACATGTAGAAAATAAATTTATGTTGTGAGTCAAATTGTAACTGCATCGATTGTATCCCTATCATTTCTATCTATCTATCTATCTATCTATCTATCTATCTATCTATCTATCTATCTATCTATCTATATTCTCAGGCCCAATCCCCACTTTTCCTATTTTTTTTTTTTTTTTTTAATTTCTATTTTTTTTTTCTCTTGGGGGTGGCCGACTCAAGACATATACTGTATTGAAATGAATTATTGTCTGTCGGCATTCACTGTGTGGGGCAGTAAATAAAGGTTATTAAGTGAAGTGAAGCCTCCCTCCGTGTGTGTCGTGGGAATGAAAGGCGTGTTATGGAGGAGTTTACACCGTGTTAAGGGCAGACGGAACGTTTTTTGTTTTTCTTTGGTATATTAATTCATTTATTCCTGTATTTCTTAATTTCCTTGCTAGACCTCCATCAAGCTTAGAAAAACACCCCCTAGACCCCCCTTCAAGAAAAATGTGTATATTTTTCGGTAGAAAAATGCGGTTTCTCTTAAAATTTCAGGCTCGCTATCGCTCGCCAGGAAATAATCGACACCTAAATAGCACGCAACGTCTTAAAATGTATAGGCCTAACGAAATGGGTCGAAAGGTCTTATAAAATCGCCAAACAAATGGGCCGAACACGTCTAAAAAGCTTAAAACTATTGGGACTAAACACGAGGGAGAAAGAGGGCCAGAAAAACGACCTTCTCCCCTTAAGTGTGTGTGTGTGTGTGTGTGTGTGAGTGCCGCGTAGTGGAGGTTAAATGACCGAACCACCATCTCACCCAACCTCACTGCCGACAATAATGTAATGAAATAAACTCCCGTGTCTGCCTGGCGTCCATTAACAACGACTCCATCTTGTGATTACTTCTTGCTGGGTGTGTGGGTGGGTGGGTGTGTAAGTGTGTGTATGGGTGTGTATGGGTGTGTGTGTGTGTGTGTGTGTAGATGATGTGTGTTTGTGTGTAGGTGGTGTGTGTGTCTGTGTTATTACCCGTGTTTATCTGTGTGTAGCTGTGTGTGTGTAGATGATGTGTGTTTGTGTGTAGGTGGTGTGTGTGTCTGCGTGTGATTACCCGTGTTTATCTGTGTGTGTGTGTGTGTGTGTGTGTGTAGATGATGTGTGTTTGTGTGTAGGTGGTGTGTGTGTCTGTGTGTTATTACCCGTTTATCTGTGGGTGTGTGTGTGTAGATGATGTGTGTTTGTGTGTAGGTGGTGTGTGTGTCGAGCGTGTGATTACCCGTGTTTATCTGTGTGTGGGTGTGTGTGTGTAGATGATGTGTGTTTGTGTGTAGGTGGTGTGTGTGTCTGCGTGTGATTACCAGTGTTTATCTGTGTGTGTAGGTGTGTGTGTGTAGATGATGTGTGTTTGTGTGTAGGTGTGTGTGTCTGCGTGTGATTACCAGTGTTTATCTGTGTGTGTAGGTGTGTGTGTGTAGATGATGTGTGTTTGTGTGTAGGTGGTGTGTGTGTGTCTGCGTGTGATTACCAGTGTTTATCTGTGTGTGTGGGTGTGTGTGTGTAGATGATGTGTGTTTGTGTGTAGGTGGTGTGTGTGTCGAGCGTGTGATTACCAGTGTTTATCTGTGTGTGTGGGTGGGTGTGTGTAGGTGTGTCTGTGTGTGTAGGTGGTGTTTGTGTGTGATTACTTGATTTTATATATGTGTGTGTGTGTGTGTGTGAGTGCCTCTATGTGTGTGGGAGAGAGTGTCTGTGTGTGTTTGTATATGTGTGTGAGTGCCTCTGTCGCTGTTTGTATGTGTGTTCATATTCAAACCCGGGTGCAATTTGCCATTTTACTAAACTGAGATAAAGCAGAATGTTCAGTCGAGTCCAAAGTCATGTAACAGTTGCAAATTTCAGACTAGTTTTTACTCCAATTTGAACATGAAATAACTGTATAAATAATTTGGATCAAGCTTTCTTTGTCAAAGGAACAATAAGTAGGTAATTTGATGTTTTGGTCTACATATTTATTAGTTTCGTCGCTAGACCTCCATCAAGCTAAAAAAAATAAAAATAAAAATAAATAAAATAATATATATATATATATATATATATATGCTCTCATTCAACCTGTCCCAAAGAAGGGTGACCGCTCTCAACCCTCCAACTATCGTCAAAATGCTCTCATCTCTTGTATCTCTAAAGTTTTTGAAACTATTCTTGCTTCTAAATTTCTTAAGCATTTCTCTTCTCATAATCTACTCTCAGATCGCCAGTATGGCATCCTTAAGGGTCGCTCTACTGGTGATCTTCTTTAATATCTTACTAACTCTTGGTCATCCTCCTTTCGGGACTTCGGCGAGACCTTTTCTATTGCACTAGACATATCGAAGGCCTTCGATAGAGTCTGGCACAAATCTTTAATTTCTAAACTACCCTCCTTCGGTTTCTATCCCTCCATCTGTGTCTTTGTCTCTAATTTCCTTTCAGGCCGTTCCATAGCTGCAGTTGTGGATGGCCATCGCTCACTTCCTCATCCTATCAACTCCAGTGTTCCTCAGGGCTCTGTCCTATCTCCCATTCTCTTTCTAATTTTCATAAATGATCTTCTCAACTGCACCTCTAGTCCCATCCATTCATACACAGAGGACTCTACCTTACACTACTCAATTAGTTTTCCTGAACGCCCCAGCCAGCTATCCCTCAAAGACAAACGTAATGAAGCCATGCAACACTTATCTTCTGATCTAACTATTATTTCCAATTGGGGCAGAGAAAACCTTGTTGCTTTTAATGCCTTCAAAACCCAATTTCTTCATCTTACTACCCGTTCAGAACTCCCAGAGGACTATCTATTACAATTCATCAATACAAAAATCAATCCTTCATCTTCTCTTAATATTCTCAGTGTCTCTTTTTCTTCTGCTCTCACTTGGAAGGACCATATTACCAGTCTTACTAAGGCATGCTCCCAGAAGCTGGGTGTGCTCAACTGCCTCAAGGGGTTCTTTTCCCCTGCACAGCTTCTTGCTCTGTACAAGGACTCAGTGCGTCCTTGTATTGAGTATTGTTCACATGTGTGGGGAGGATCCTCTCACACCGCACTCCTAGACAAAGTAGAAAGGAAAACCTTACGTATCATTAACTCCTGCCCACTCACCAACTCTCTGCAATCTCTCTCTCTTCGCCGCAATGTTGCATCTCTCTCGCTATTCTATCGCTATTATAATAATCAATGTTCCTAAAAGCTTTCCCAGTGTATACCACCTCCTCTATGTAGGGTAAGTAGTACACTTCTTGCAACATAATCCCACCCTTGCTCTGTGCAACTCTCCAACCCAAGAGTGAAACGCTATTCTCAGACTTTCTCCCATTCAACTGCTGAGCTCTGGAACTCACTCCCAGAATCAGTCTTTCCCTCTTCCTATGACTTAAATTGCTTAAAACTCCGTGTGTCCAGGCATTTTGGCTCGAACGTCCCTTGATTATGGCCCTGTCACTCTTTCAACTCTGGGAGAGTCACTCGATACAGGCAGTTCTGCCTTTTGTCTCTCTCACTCACATAGAAAAGAAAAATATAGTTTGTCATTGAATTTTAACAATCTTTTTAAGGGTAAACAATGTGTCTGTATTTTAACTAAAACAAAATAATTGCATAATGCATATATACAGTATATCTAACATTTGAAATTCCAATTTGCATTGTTTAAATTTGGTGATATTGTGCATTACAAATGCACAATCTTCATGGGTGGAAGTACCAAATTCTCGTATATTTATTTCAAATTAGTAATGTATATTTTTCGTTGTTATTTTGAGGACAACAAACTGCAAAACTTGTTTCCTTGGCATAGTCGAGTATTGCATATCTCGTAAATAAACCTGTGTTAAGGAGGGGTCACTTTCTGTCAAAAAAAACAAAAAAACAAAAAATATATATATATATACCGTATATATATATATACAGTATATATATATATATATATATATATATATATATATATATATATATATATATATATATATGCTGGCTTGCTACCGCTCGCCAGGAAAATACTGACACCTGGATGGGGGTAAACGTTTTAAGACAGTAGGTTGAATGGGGCCAAATGGATACAAGCCAAAGAGAGAGGGAGAGCAAGAGAAAACAAACTAGGTGGGCTCCCTTAATAGAATATGAAAAAAATAAATACAAAGAGCCTAAGCAATAATTGTCACATAGTTAGTGCAAGGCCACGCATTAAGTCCGAGTCACACGAGACCTTTTTCGAGCAATTGTTACGGGCAATTATGGTCTGGAAGCTTAAAAAATTATACTTTATCAGAATTCAGCCGCCTAACATGATCTACCTTCAGTCTAGTTACCGATACCAGTGCCAAAAAGTCCCGCAATATAACGAGACAAAACTTGCTCATGGAAATTTGACGGAAAAAGCGCTCGCGTGACTCCGGTTCTTACACACTGAATATGCACTACTGTGAATGGAAATATTCTGCCTGTATTTTGCAAGGCAATTTGCGTTAATGAAACTATTATTTACATTTGTAATTAAAAGAATATATTAACTGGTATGAGTTACAATGTAGGTTGATTACACCATCATAATGCTGTTTAAGGGGAGGTTTTTAGTGTGTTTCCTAGACCTCCATCAAGCTTGAAATTACACCCCTTTGACCCCCTTTCAAGATAAATTTGTACATTTTTCGGTAGAAAAATGTCACGGCCGAAGGCCGGTTCCTCTTAAATTACAGGCTCGCGATCGCTCGCCAGGAAAAAATAGACACCTAAATGGGACGAAAGGTCTTATAAGTGACATAAATGGGGTGAAAGTTCTTAAAATCGCCAAACGAATGGGGCGAACGTCTTAAAACCTCAAAAACAATGGGGCTAAACATGAGGGAGAAAGGGGTAAAGAAAAAAAATCCTCAAGTGGAAATCTCCCCTTAACCCTTTCAGTACCATATATTTAATTCTAGCTATATTTAGACAATATTATGCAGCTTAGAAAAGATCTGTGGTAGTTAAAAGGGTTGGTTGAGATAGTGTGACATTTTATTATTGCCAGAGGTCCTTCCTACGCTAAATAAAATCGTCTAATAGTTGCCAGAACACGATGAAAAGGACGTCTCTGGTACTGAACGGGTTAACTTATTTTATATATTTAACCCCTTCCGTACCGTTGATGTACTTTTCATTGTATTTTGGCAACTATTAGACGATTTAACGAAGCTTAGGAAGAGTATATGGCAGCTAAAAGGATTAATTGAGATAGTATGTAGACTTTTCATGGGTAGACGTCCTTCCTAAGCTGAACAAAATCGTCTAACAGTTGCCAGAATATAATGAAAAGTACATCACCGGTACAGAAGGGGTTAAGTAGCATTTTTCCTACTTCGGACAAAACTATACTCCCTGTATAAGAACTATACTCCCTGTATAATAACTATACTCCCTGTATAATAACTATACTCCCTGTATAAGAACTATACTCCCTGTATACGAACTATACTCCCTGTATAAGAACTATACTCCCTGTATAAGAACTATACTCCCTGTATGCGAACTATACTCCCTGTATAAGAACTATACTCCCTGTATAAGAACTATACTCCCTGTATAAGAACTATACTCCCTGTATAAGAACTATACTCCCTGTATACGAACTATACTCCCTGTATAAGAACTATACTCCCTGTATAAGAACTATACTCCCTGTATAAGAACTATACTCCCTGTATAAGAACTATACTATACTCCCTGTATAAGAACTATACTCCCTGTATAAGAACTATACTATACTCCCTGTATAAGAACTATACTCCCTGTATAAGAACTATACTCCCTGTATAAGAACTATACTCCCTGTATAAGAACTATACTCCCTGTATAAGAACTATACTCCCTGTATAAGAACTATACTCCCTGTATAAGAACTATACTCCCTGTATAAGAACTATACTCCCTGTATAAGAACTATACTCCCTGTATAAGAACTATACTCCCTGTATAAGAACTATACTCCCTGTATAAGAACTATACTATACTCCCTGTATAAGAACTATATTCCCTGTATAAGAACTATACTCCCTGTATAAGAACTATACTCCCTGTATAAGAACTATACTCCCTGTATAAGAACTATACTCCCTGTATAAGAACTATATTCCCTGTATAAGAACTATACTCCCTGTATAAGAACTATACTCCCTGTATAAGAACTATACTCCCTGTATAAGAACTATACTCCCTGTATAAGAACTATACTATACTCCATGTATAAGAACTATACTCCCTGTATAAGAACTATACTCCCTGTATAAGAACTATACTCCCTGTATAAGAACTATACTCCCTGTATAAGAACTATACTCCCTGTAGAACTAGACTCCCTGTATAAGAACTATACTCCCTGTATAAGAACTATACTCCCTGTATAAGAACTATACTCCCTGTATAAGAACTATACTCCCTGTATAAGAACTATACTCCCTGTATAAAACTATACTCCCTGTATAAGAACTATACTCCCTGTATAAGAACTATACTCCCTGTATAAGAACTATACTCCCTGTAGAAGAACTAGACCCTGTATAAGAACTATACTCCCTGTAGAAGAACTAGACCCTGTATAAGAACTATACTCCCTGTAGAAGAACTAGACCCTGTATAAGAACTATACTCCCTGTAGAAGAACTAGACCCTGTATAAGAACTATACTCCCTGTAGAAGAACTAGACCCTGTATAAGAACTAGACTCCCTGTATAAGAACTATCTATCTATCTATCTATTGCCTGACGCCGTGATCCCCGAAGGGGTGGCCACGAACGAACCGCCCCCATGCACCTCTGTCCCCAGTCAGTCGACGCCCCTCCCCCCCAACCAGCACCGCCTTCGTTCATGTAGTTCCTCACTCCATCCTTCCACCTCATATTCGGTCTACCTCCACCTCGCTCTCGTACACCCTCTTAGTCATTCTCTCGCTTTCCATACGTTCCATATGGCCGAACCATCTCAAGTTGTTCCTTTTCACACTTTCCAGCACATCTACCTCCACACCACACCTCCTTCTTACTTCCTCATTAGTCTGTCTATCCCTCCATGTAACTCCGCACGCACTCCTTAAGTAATTCATTTCCACTGCTCTCACTCTTGGTCTGAGTCTCTCAACCAACGTCCATGCTTCGCTTCCGTAAGTCAGTGTCGGGATTACCACACTGTCATGCAAGGACTTCTTCACTTCCATACTGACCACCCTATTTCTTGTTACTGCTTTTAGCGTTCCTACAACCCTCTTCCCCTGTTGTACCCTCTCCCGCACCTCTTCATCCATAGTCCCATCTTTACTCAACACACTGCCCAGATACTTAAGAACTATACTCCCTGTATAAGAACTATACTCCCTGTATAAGAACTATACTCCCTGTATAAGAACTATACTCCCTGTATAAGAACTAGACTCCCTGTATAAGAACTAGACTCCCTGTATAAGAACTAGACTCCCTGTATAAGAACTATACTCCCTGTAGAAGAACTATACTCCCTGTATAACAACTATACTCCCTGTATAAGAACTATACTCCCTGTATAAGAACTATACTCCCTGTATAAGAACTATACTCCCTGTAGAAGAACTATACTCCCTGTAGAAGAACTATACTCCCTGTATAAGAACTAGACTCCCTGTATAAGAACTAGACTCCCTGTATAAGAACTAGACTCCCTGTATAAGAACTAGACTCCCTGTATAAGAACTAGACTCCCTGTATAAGAACTAGACTCCCTGTATAAGAACTAGACTCCCTGTATAAGAACTATACTCCCTGTATAAGAACTATACTCCCTGTATAAGAACTAGACTCCCTGTATAAGAACTATACTCCCTGTATAAGAACTATACTCCCTGTATAAGAACTATACTCCCTGTATAAGAACTATACTCCCTGTATAAGAACTAGACTCCCTGTATAAGAACTTGATACCCAGCATAACTTAAGGGAGCCCACCTCGCTTTTTTTTTATCTTTCTCTCCCTCTCTCTTTGGCTTGTATCCATTCGGCCCCATTCAGCCTACTCTTTTAAGGCGTTTACCCCCATCCAGGTGTCAATATTTTCCTGGCGATCGGTAGCGAGCCAGCTTATATATATATATATATATATATATATATATATATATATATATATATATATATATATATATATATATATTTGTTTTGAGAGCAAGCTAAATTTGTACTTTTCGATAGAAAAATGTCTCCGGCGAAGCCGGATTTCTCCATACAATGCTGGCTCGCTATCGCTCGCCAGGAAGAAATCAATACCTGGATGGGGATAAAAGTCTTAAAACAGTTGGCTGAATGAGGCCGAATGGATACAAGCCAGGGAAAGAGAGAAAAGGAGAGAAAGTTGAAAAAAGCCGGTGACCCCCCTTAATTAAGAGGCCAGGCCTATCACCACCACCACCACTCACCTCAACCACCACCACCAACACCACCACTCACCCTTCTCACCCCAACCACCACCACCACCACCACCACTCACCCTTCTCATCCCAACCACCAACAACACCACCACCACCACCATCAACATCAACACCACCACCAACAACACCACCACCACCACCACCCTCAACAACACCACCACCAACAACAACAGCACCACCACCACCACCACCAACAACACCACCACCACCACCACCAGCACCACCACCACCAACAACAACACCACCAACAACAACACCACCACCACCACCACCACCCTCAACAACAACACCACCACCACCACTCACCCTTCTCACCCCAACCAACACCACCAACAACACAGCCACGACCACCACCACTACCACTCACCCTTCTCACCCCAACCACCACCACCAACAACAACACCCCCACCACCACCACTCACCCTTCTCACCCCAACCACCACCACCACCACTCACCCTTCTCACCCCAACCAACAACACCACCACCACCAACACTACCACTCACCCTTCTCACCCCCCCCCCCCCCCCACCACCACTCACCCCAACCACCCCCACCAACAACAGCACCCCCCCCCCCACCCCCACCCACCCCAACCACCACCACCAACAACAACACCCCCACCACCAACCGCCACTCACCCTTCTCACCCCAACCACCACCACCACTACCATCAAGAACAAGAACAACAACAACAACAACACCACCACCACCGGCCCTTCTCGCCCCAACCACCGCCCAATACATTAAGGTGTTTGGCCACTTTCTCATTACGATCAGCTTTTCCCAATTACCAGAACGCGTGTAATGGCCCCTCCCTATGATCACCACCCTACGCCCTCTCCGTATCTCTTCGCGCCTTTTCCCGTAGCATTTCGCGCCTTTTTCCATATCACTTCCCGCCTTTTTCCGTATCTCTTCACCCCTTTTTCAGTATCTCTTCACCCCTTTTTCAGTATCTCTTCACCCCTTTTTCCGTATCTCTTCGCGCCTTTTTCCATATATCTTCGCCCCTTCTTCCATATCTCTTCGCCCCTTCTATATCTCTTCGCGCCTTTTTCCGTATCCCTTCGCGCCTTTTTTTCGTATCCCTTCGCGCCTCTTCTTGCTAATATCTTCGCATTTTTTTTCTTCACAATACTTCGCGCCTTTTCCGTATACCTTTTTCGAATCTCTTCAGGCCTGTTCCGGATCTTTTTCAAGCTTTCTTCACTCCTCTCCGCGCCTTCATGGGATCCCTTCCGCGCCTTCTGAGGGAGTTTTTACACAGGCCGCAATCAGGTCGACCATTATTTGCGATTATGTTGTCGGGCGTTGTTGCTGTTCGGTGCTGGGATCTGGCGTCGAGGGGGGATTTTACTTTTGGGGGTTTTCGGCGCTTCAGGTTTCGGGTTTCTTATATTGTACTTTCGTTTTGTGTTTATAAGTTCTATTCTATATACTCAGGCCCAATCCCCACTTCTCCAATTTTTTTCTGTGTGTGTGTTTTTTCTTCTTCTTCCTTTTCCTTCTTTTCCCTCTCCTTTTTTTGTTGGGGGTGGGGGGGGGGGGGGGCGACTCAAGACAGAGCCAGAATAGGGACAACACAACAGAAAAGAAATTAACACACAACAATAACATACCAATTCACATATACTATATTGACATTTTACTGTATACACTTTACTATTCAGGTTTAATTATCTTTCCAACTTAATTAGAGCTGGTCATTAATATAATTCAATAATTCACGTTGATTAAACCTCTCGGTAATCATTATTAAACCACACGATAAATACTGGGCAAATTGAAATGGAATATTGACTGCAATACTGAGGATGCCACGATAATTTAATGTTATATCTATATAATTGCACAAGAAAAGATGAAACTAAATAGCTAAAGAAAATACTGTCGTGTAATACAGAGTATCAAAAATTGACCACTTGCGAGTTTCTGGCTATAAGGAAGTTGGTGCCGTAAACATCGATATTAAACAGAAATACAATAATAAAGTAGATGTCTAATGGATAAAATGTATGTTGAATTTAGTTGTATGTATTTATAAATGTATGTTGAATTTAGTTGTATGTATTTATAAATGTATGTTGAATTTAGTTGTATGTATTTATAAATGTATGTTGAATTTAGTTGTATGTATTTATAAATGTATGTTGAATTTAGTTGTATGTATTTATAAATGTACTACAACCGCATTTTAGCTGGTAATTCTGCTAAATATCAATGTAAAAAAATCCAACTTCCTTATAGCCTGAAACTCGCAAGAGGTCAATTAGAACAATGGTCAAACGTCCACAGGAGCATCGGTAATGGACAGTGTTGTCAATTTAGCTACTTTCCCGCTAAATCTAGAGGGATTTACTTTGATCTAGAGGAATTTTTTTACATCTAGCGACATCAATTCTAGCGATATTCTGGAGCTTTGAGCCATTTTAGAGCGATAGTGTAGAGATTGTGGCATTATTCTAGCGACTGTCAACATTGATTTACTATCTAGCGGACTTGATGTGATAACCCCCTTAACCCTTTCACGCACATATGACGCAGAGGTTGCCAGATTAGCAATAAGAAATAGAGTTCTCTCACTCTTATAATTACCTCTCCAAAATTAGTTTTCTGTCCACAGCTAACTCAAAGACAACTGCAGAGGTTGAAGTAACTAAACTAAAGGTTTCTAAATAACCCTGATGGTAACAAAGGCTTTAAAGTATCCCTAATAGGCTCAAAATCGCGTCATATGTCGGAGGGGGTTGAGGGAGTCCACCTCGCCACCTCGCTTGTTTTCTCTTTCTCTCCCTCTCTCTTTGGCTTGTATCCATTCGGCCCCATTCAGCCTACTGTGTTAAGACGTTTACCCCCATCCAGGTGTCAATATTTTCCTGGCGAGCGGTAGCGAGCCAGCATATATATATTTTTTTTTTGACAGCAAGCTAAATTTGTACATTTTTCGATAGAAAAATTTCTCCGGCGAAGCCGGATTTCTCCATACAATGCTTGCTTGCTATCGCTCGCCAGGAAGAAATCGACACCTGGATGTGGATAAAAGTCTTAAAACAGTTGGCTGAATGGGGCCGAATGGATAAAAGCCAGGGAAAGAGAGAGGTTGTGACATTATGATAACCCTGGTAATGTGTGCGTCTGTAATTTTAGGAGGAAACGGCTTTTTATTTCTACCGAACAATGTACACATTTATCTTGAAGGGGGTCTTGGAGGTGTTTTACTAAGCTTGATGGAGGTCTAGCGAGGACACTATAAAATAAACAAACAAACAAATAACTATATAAATAAAATGCAGCTTGATGAAAGTCTAGCGAGAATATTATAACATGAATATATAGACCATCAAATATCCACTTAAGGGGACATAGACTGCTTTAATAACCACTTAAGGGGACATAGACTACTTTAATAACCACTTAAGGGGACATAGACTGCTTTAATAACCACTTAAGGGGACATAGACTACTTTAATAACCACTTAAGGGGACATAGACTGCTTTAATAACCACTTAAGGGGACATAGACTGCTTTAATAACCACTTAAGGGGACATAGACTGCTTTAATAACCACTTAAGGGGACATAGACTGCTTTAATAACCACTTAAGGGGACAGACTGCTTTAATAACCACTTAAGGGGACATAGACTGCTTTAATAACCACTTAAGGGGACATAGACTGCTTTAATAACCACTTAAGGGGACATAGACTGCTTTAATAACCACTTAAGGGGACAGACTACTTTAATAACCACTTAAGGGGACATAGACTACTTTAATAACCACTTAAGGGGACATAGACTACTTTAATAACCACTTAAGGGGACATAGACTGCTTTAATAACCACTTAAGGGGACATAGACTACTTTAATAACCACTTAAGGGGACATAGACTGCCTTAATAACCACTTAAGGGGACATAGACTGCTTTAATAACTACTTAAGGGGACATAGACTGCCTTAATAACCACTTAAGGGGACATAGACTGCTTTAATAACCACTTAAGGGGACATAGACTACTTTAATAACCACTTAAGGGGACATAGACTGCTTTTTTGGCCTATTAATTCATTCATTCATAAATTCTTGTTTCCTTGCTAGACATCCGTCAAACTTAGAAAAATATCCCCTAGACCGCCCTCAAGATAAATTTGTACATTTTTCGGTAGAAAAATGTCCCGACCGAAGGTCGGTTCCTCTTACAATTACAGGCTCGCTATCGCTCGCCAGGAAAAAATCGACACCTAAATGGCACAATAGATCTTAAAATGTATAACGAAATAGGGCGAAGGGGTTAAAATCGTCAAACAAATGGGCCGAACGTCTAAAAATCTAAATCAATAATGGGACTAAACGCGAGGGAGAAAGGGGACCAGAAAATAACCAGTACCCCCATAATGTGGATGGTAGTGGATATAACGACGTGGCTAATGGTGGATGGTGATGTGGATGAGGAGGAGGGTGGTAACTTGTAACGTTGCCAAATCAAGTTCGCCAGATATTAAGTAAAAGCCGAAAGTCGCTAGAATAACGCCACCATCTCTTGAATATCACTTTAAGGGGGGCTAGTTCACTTTAAGGGGGGATAGTTCACTTTAAGGGGGGATAGTTCACTTTAAGGGGGGATAGTTCACTGGAGGGATAGTTCACTTTTTGGGCGAGTTTTGCATGTATTCATTATTTTTCTAGTTTCCTCCCTAGACCTACAAATTTAAAAAAAAACATCCATTAGATACCCCTTGTAGATTAATTTGTAAAAATTTTGGTAGAAAATTTCCCGGCCGAAGGCCGGTTCTTCCAACATTACAGGCTCACTATCGCTCGCCAGGGAAAAAATCGACACCTAAGTAGCACGAACAGTCTAAATATCGACGAAGAAATGGGGCGAAAAGTTTAAAAATCGACTAACTAATGGGGAAAGCATCTTAACATCTTAAAACTAATGGGGCTAAACATGAGGGAGAAAGTGGTCCAGAAAACCGGCCCATGTCCCCTTAAATGGCTCAAATCTCCAGAAAATCGCTAGAATTCGTGTCGCTAGATGAAAAAAAAGTGGAGTTCTAGATCGAAGTAATTAATACCTCCAGATCGAGCGGGAAAGTAGCTTAATTGGCAACATTGGACTAGTATAAGGCTTCGGGTAGTTTGTGGTTGATAGGGTGGATTAGTGCTTGGTGGATGGAGATCTTGTGGCAACTTAGATTGACCATATTTTTCTTGGGATGTCCTTGTGATGCCCCCTAACCCCCTTTCTGTACCGGCGATGTCCTTTTCGTTTTACCTTAGCTACTATTAGACAATTTCATTCAGCTTAGGAGGTACGTCTACCAATGAAAAAGCTATAGGCTATCTCAATGAATCCTGTTAGCTACCATATATTATACAGTATGCCCTCACTAAGCTACATAAAACTCGTCTCAATGTAGCTAAAACCACTACAAAACACGTCACCGGTACAGAAGGGCTTACTCAGCAAAGATCGGGGTACCGGTACTATTTTATTGTTCATCACCCCCCCCCCCCTCCCCCCCCCCCCCCCCCGCCCCCCAAAAAAGAAGAAAAGACAAGAAAAGAAAAGTGGGGATTGGGCCGGAGCATATAGATAGATAGATTATTATGTTCTATCCAACAACCAACTCTACTCCTGAAATCGATTAATGAAATATTACAAACACATGTGGCAGTCCGTGGATTCGAACCCAGGACGCTCACACCGAATATCAACACCTTATGCATTACACCACGAAGGCAGTTATACAGAAAGTTAGATCCAAAGACTATATTATATTACCCGTACCAGTATTGCCGAAATGTTATTATGGGTATGGATAAAGTTTAATGAAATCTATATTTGTGCTTGTGTGTATGAGGGAGACAAAAGGCAAACCTGCCTGCAACAAGTGTCTCCCCCAAAGTTGAAAGGGTGACTGAGCCAAATTAAGGGTGGTTGGTGGTCTGCATATACAGTATATATATATATATATATATATATATATATATATTTGTTTTTGTGTATTGGAAAGAAGTGTGATATGCTTGTTTAGTGTAGTGAAATGAATAGGAGGAGGTGTTTGTGATAGCTAGCTGGATTACCATCGGTGTAGGTGAGACACAAACAGAAACAGTGAGGGAGGCCAGACAAATGAAACAGGAGTTCCAGCAACTGCTCATCACATGCCTATGAGGCCTCCCCTGGGTATTACCCTGTGCAATTAGTATCTACAACCTCCCCAATAATGACACAGTGGCACCGATATGGAGGAGGTTGACCGATCTCTGTTACTATAGGGTCTCTAGTGCTCGGTGTGGTCGGGGAGGCACGAAGGGATACTTAGGACTGGTCTGAAGGAAAACACAAGCTCATAACAAAGCGGTGGGAAATACAGGTTACTAAACGTTTGGATTACTCAGCAATTGCATTACCATTACTAGGAAACGACAGTATTTATTATATGTTAAGGGGAAGACAGATCATTTATTATATGTTAAGGGGAAGACAGATCATTTATTATATGTTAAGGGGAAGACAGATCATTTATTATATGTTAAGGGGAAGACAGATCATTTATTATATGTTAAGGGGAAGACAGATCATTTATTATATGTTAAGGGGAAGACAGATCATTTATTATATGTTAAGGGGAAGACAGATCATTTATTATATGTTAAGGGAAGACAGATCATTCTTTATATGGAAGGGGAAAGACAGATCATTTATTATATGTTAAGGGGAAGACAGATCATTTATTATATGTTAAGGGGAAGACAGATCATTTATTATATGTTAAGGGGAAGACAGATCATTTATTATATGTTAAGGGGAAGACAGATCATTTATTTGTGTGAGTGAGAGTCATATATTAGATTAAGGGGAGGTTTCTAGTTTGTTTCCTACTCCTCCAGCAATCTTAAAATTTCACCCCCTTGACCCCCTTTCAAGATATATTTGTACATTTTTCGGTAGAAAAATTTCCCGGCCGAAGGCCGATTACTCGTAAATTACAGGCTCGCTATCGCTCGCCAGGATAAAATCGACACCTAAATGGCACGAAAGGTCTTACAATTGACAGAATGGGGCGGAAATTCTTAAAAATCACCAAACTAATGGGTCAAACTTCTTAAAATCTCAAAAGCAATGGGGCTAAACATGAGGGAGAAAGGGGTCAAGAAAAAAGTCCCTCAAGTGGAAATCTCCCCTTAACAATAATATTGTTTACAGGATTATTGTTTACAGGATTATTGTTTACAGGATTATTGTTTACAGGATTATTGTTTACAGGATTATTGTTTACAGGATTATTGTTTACAGGATTATTGTTTACAGGATTATTGTTTACAGGATTATTGTTTACAGGATTATTGTTTACAGGATTATTGTTTACAGGATTATTGTTTACAGGATTATTGTTTACAGGATTATTGTTTACAGGATTATTGTTTACAGGATTATTGTTTACAGGATTGCACTTTTTCTCTAGGCTCGGTGCACTGGTAATGTAAGTACACTTTAAAGTACCTCCATAACTGAAAATGACCTTCGTTACTGCGTTTTATAGGTATATATTGAAACAGGATGCATTTGTAGTATATTACATACACAACTTAGGGAAACTTATCTATGGAGTAAAAGCCTACGCCGCCTATGAATTCCCTTTTGGTTTAGGCGTTAATTGATAATTCATCAGAAAGTACAATATATTGTTCTCTACCTTTGAAATATGTAATGACAATGTTTAGATGGCTGAGGTAATGGGAACTAATGTATGCTTTATGCTTTATACCAGGATGATGTGCCAAAACATTGTAAGGGAACTGTGATCCATATATATAAATATCTCAGCGCAATAACTATGTCTATAACTATGTCTATAACTATGTCTATAACTATGTCTATAACTATGTCTATAACTATAACTATAACTATGGCTATAACTAGGTCTATAACTATGTCTATAACTATGTCTATAACTATGTCTATAACTATGTCTATAACTATGTCTATAACTATGTCTATAACTATGTCCATAACTATGGCTATAACTATGTCCATAACTATGTCTATAACTATGTCTATAACTCTGTCCATAACTATGTCTATAACTATGGCTATAACTATGTCTATAACTATGTCTATAACTATGTCCATAACTATGTCTATAACTATGTCCATAACTATGTCTATAACTATGTCTATAACTATGTCCATAACTATGTCCATAACTATGTCTATAACTATGTCTATAACTATGTCTATAACTATGTCCATAACTATGTCCATAACTATGTCCATAACTATGGCTATAACTATGTCTATAACTATGTCTATAACTATGGCTATAACTATGTCCATAACTATGTCTATAACTATGTCTATAACTATGTCCATAACTATGTCTATAACTATGGCTATAACTATGTCTATAACTATGTCTATAACTATGTCTATAACTATGTCCATAACTATGTCTATAACTATGTCTATAACTATGTCTATAACTATGTCTATAACTATGTCTATAACTATGTCTATAACTATGTCCATAACTATGTCCATAACTATGTCTATAACTATGTCTATAACTATGTCTATAACTATGTCTATAACTATGGCTATAACTATGGCTATAACTATGTCCATAACTATGGCTATAACTATGTCTATAACTATGTCTATAACTATGGCTATAACTATGTCTATAACTATGGCTATAACTATGTCTATAACTATGTCCATAACTATGTCTATAACTATGTCTATAACTATGTCCATAACTATGTCTATAACTATGTCTATAACTATGTCTATAACTATGGCTATAACTATGTCTATAACTATGGCTATAACTATGTCCATAACTATGGCTATAACTATGTCTATAACTATGTCTATAACTATGTCTATAACTATGGCTATAACTATGGCTATAACTATGTCTATAACTATGTCCATAACTATGTCTATAACTATGTCTATAACTATGTCTATAACTATGGCTATAACTATGTCTATAAATATGGCTATAACTATGGCTATAACTATGTCCATAACTATGTCTATAACTATGTCTATAACTATGGCTATAACTATGTCTATAACTATGGCCATAACTATGTCTATAACTATGTCTATAACTCTGTCTATAACTATGTCTATAACTATGGCTATAACTATGGCTATAACTATGTCCATAACTATGTCTATAACTATGGCTATAACTATGGCCATAACTATGTCTATAACTATGTCTATAACTATGGCCATAACTATGTCTATAACTATGTCTATAACTATGGCTATAACTATGGCTATAACTATGGCCATAACTATGTCTATAACTATGTCTATAACTATATATATAACTATTGCTATAACTATTGCTATAACTATGTCTATAACTATGGCTATATAAATGGGAAGAGAGGAGCATTCATCTGTATCCACCATGATGAAGTACGAGATATCACCGCACAAATGCTGGATTAGGCCACTTCTCAATGTGATTGTGACAGTTATATACCAAGTACGAATATGAGGCTAATTAACTCTTCATTTCAACACTTCCTAGTGTCATATAACCACATAACATGAAATATGAGGTTAATTAACTCTTCATTTCAACACTTCCTAGTGTCATATAACCACATAACATGAAATATCGATAAAAATCATCGAGTTATCGCGAGTGGAAATGAACGAGAAAATGTATATTTTTGCTCGCGAGTGCAATTTGGGGGACCGATTTCCAGCAATGAACCCAGCAAAGTATTAATCGATTTTCCTCGGCAGTGTGAGGAGGTAGGAGCGTTCGGCCCAATTTTTTCATTGGAGCTTGTTCCAATTCGGTCTGGGCTACGGATATGGTGGTAGGGCAAGATATATTGAGAGGTATCAGCGGGAACATAGCCGCCAGGGAGTTACGGATATGGTGGTAGGGCAAGATATATTGAGAGGTATCAGCGGGAACATAGCCGCCAGGGCGTATTCTTACCTATAAAACCCAGCACAATATCTAAATTTGGTATTTTTCCTGAAGCCCCTAGCTATTATTATTGGAATAACTGGCCATTGTTTAATATCAAATGACACTTTTGAAATCCTATTTTCTAAAGGAACTTTTTTTTTTTTTGTCGTCCCACTCCAATCGAATACAACATTAAGGGGAGGCAGACCGTTTTTCTGGACCTCTTCTCCCTAATGTTTAGCCCCACTAGTTTTGAGATTTTAGGACGTTGGTTCCATTAGTTTGGGGATTTTAACACCTTTCACCCAATTTCGTTGTCAATTTTAAGACCTTTCGTGCCATTTAGGTGTCGATTATTTCCTAGCGAGCGAAAGCGAGCCTGCAATTTTAAGAGGAACCGGCCATCGGCCGTGAAATTTTTCTACCGAAAAATGTACAAATATATCTTGAAGGGGGGTCTAAGGGGCGTTTTTCTAAGCTTGATGGAGGTCTAGGGAGGAAACTAAAAAAAATATATGAATAAATAAATTAATAGACCAAACAAACGGCCAGTCTCTCATTAAGAATAATTTGCTTCATGAACTAACCTTTACTTCAAGTACTACGTTTTAATGAAAATCGTAAAATAATATTGTGATAATTATTTGATTTTTTCTTTGTCTCGCTTCTCTAAGCTTCCGTAAAATTACAAAATAACGAACAATAACTCGGAGAACAGAACTCAACTATAACAGTTATTGCAAGTTCAGAACATTTCCAATTTGTGCGGGATCGTACGTTTCACAGGAGAGAGAGAGAGAGAGAGAGAGAGAGAGAGAGAGAGAGAGAGAGAGAGAGAGAGAGAGAGAGAGAGAAAGAGAGAGAGCGAGAGATACAAAGGAGTACAAAGGAAATCAAGCAACAAAAGGTCTTGCGACCCCTCTATGCTGCTTGTCCTGCAAAACACTGAGTATCAAGTGTCCAAACAGTGGTTTAGAGAGAGTAAGGGAAAATTGGAGAGGGAAGTACTGCCCTGGAAATAATGTCCTTGGTAGGATTAAATGTTAGTAGGGGACAGTTGTGGTTAGTAACATAAAGATATAAGTAATCTTTTGTGTATCTGGGAAAAAGAGAGTAACATCTTAGTAATATAATTATATACGCAATAATCCTTGATGAATCTGAGGGAAACAAAATTAAAGTTATTAATTTACAAAAGCAGTCAGTCGACTCTTTTAAGTATCTGGGCAGTGTGTTGAGTAAAGATGGGACTATGGATGAAGAGGTGCGGGAGAGGGTACAACAGGGGAAGAGGGTTGTAGGAACGCTAAAAGCAGTAACAAGAAATAGGGTGGTCAGTATGGAAGTGAAGAAGTCCTTGCATGACAGTGTGGTAATCCCGACACTGACTTACGGAAGCGAAGCATGGACGTTGGTTGAGAGACTCAGACCAAGAGTGAGAGCAGTGGAAATGAATTACTTAAGGAGTGCGTGCGGAGTTACATGGAGGGATAGACAGACTAATGAGGAAGTAAGAAGGAGGTGTGGTGTGGAGGTAGATGTGCTGGAAAGTGTGAAAAGGAACAACTTGAGATGGTTCGGCCATATGGAACGTATGGAAAGCGAGAGAATGACTAAGAGGGTGTACGAGAGCGAGGTGGAGGGACAGAGGGGGAGAGGTAGACCGAATATGAGGTGGAAGGATGGAGTGAGGAACTACATGAACGAAGGCGGTGCTGGTTGGGGGGAGGGGCGTCGACTGACTGGGGACAGAGGTGCATGGGGGCGGTTCGTTCGTGGCCACCCCTTCGGGTATCACGGCGTCAGGCAATAGAGAGATAGATAGATAGTCAGTCGTGGGTTTGAGGCAAGATATTTGTCTAGGCGAAGTTTAAAAGAATCAACGGTGCTGCAGTCTATAACGTCTCGGGGAAGCCCATTCCACAAGTTGACAACTCGATTGAAGAAGAAATTCTTAAGATTCGTATGAGTTAAAAGATTTACCAATAATTTTGCTACAGATTCCCCGCGTGTAATTAGATTGGTCGATAGTGAAGTGCTTACTACATATCATATTGTCAATGCCTTTGATGATTTTGAAGACTTGAATTAAGTCGCCTCTTAACCCCTTCCGACATCTATGATGCGATCGCGTCATATGGCGGTATGCCCAAGAGTATATGACGCGATCGCGTCATATGAACTTAGTGAAATAGCTCAACAAATAAGTTATATGACGTATTTGCGTCATATTGAGCTCAGTAAGTTAGGTAAGTTAGATCAGAATCTGTCGGTTGGTGGCAACCCCAAATACCTCGACTTCTACCGGTACCTCAGTGTCAGAGAAAGTGTTTTGAGGGAAATACCGGGCGCTCTGCCACCCCATCAGTAAGTTAGCAACTTATGTCTGGGGGGGTTAATTTGCGCTGGGTTAAAGGAAATATGTTTTATTCTTTAAGACACTCCTTATATGGTTTGTTCTCTAGGTATAATTTTGGTCACTCTACGTTGAACTCGCTCTAGCTTGTCTACAGTATGTCTTATTCGTAATAATGGCACCAAGGTTGAATGCAATATTCCAGAAGAGGGCGGACTAAGGAATTATAAAGAGCTAGGATTACCTCTTTGGTTTTATGCTCAAATGACCTGCCTATAAAGTCAAATATTTAGTTTGCCTTCTTAACACCTTCTGAACATGGTTGACTGGGTTTTAGGTTACTTGATATTGTTACTCCCAAATCAGTTTCTCTGTCTACACTATTAAGGCGGGTGCCGTTCATTGAATAGTTTGCTTTCTCATTTCGGTTTCCGATATGGAGTACTTTACATTTATCCGCATTGAAACTTATTTGCCAAATTTGGGCCCAACATGTCAACTTATTTAGATTGTGTTGCATAACGTCAACTTGTTCTTTTGAGAGTACGCTATTTGCAATTTTTGTATCGTCAGCAAACTTCGAGATTGTACAGGTGAGACCCTCATCTATGTCGTTGATGTAAACTAGGAAGAAAATTGGCCCTAGTACCGATCCCTGGGGTCCATTTAGATGCCGTATCGTTTATGACTATACTCTTTGCTTTCTGTCGCTGAGCTAATTTTCTATCCATTTCAACACACCATCTTGTATTCCATGCGCTTTTAGTTTTAGCAGTTAACGTTTGTGGAGAACGTTGTCAAAGGTCTTTTTAAAATCAAGGTATACAATATTTACAGCTTTACTCTCATGATAGAGGTTGAAGATATTGGAAGAAGTCCAAGAGGTTTGTTAAGCAGGAGCGTTTGTTACGAAAGCCGTGTTGAGTATCTTTAAGCACGTTGTTTTCCTCTGAGTGATTTCCGAGTCTGTCTCTTATGAGTGTTTCTAGCATTTCCCATACAACTGAGGTTAAGCTAATTGGACGATAATTACTGGGTAAGGATTTGCTGCCTTTATTGAATATCGGTGTTACGTTGCCGAGCTTCCAATGATCAGGCATAGTCCCAGACTGCAAGGATTTATACATCAGGATCTCAAGGGTAACACAGCAAGAGGGAGACTGTGAGTGATAACAGGGGAGAATATAGACATGCGGGCGCAGAGGAAAGATACAAGCAAGTAAGTAAGTACGAAAAGTGTTTTAAGAGAAAGAGACGCCATGAAAGTTTGAAAAGAAAAAGATATAAGGAATGGTATACAGTATATATATATATATATATATATATATATATATATATATATATATATATATATATATATATATATATATATATATATATTATATATATATCAGTGTATAATACGCAGAGAGATCTCTCTCTCTCTCTCTCCTCTCTCTCTCTCTCTCTCTCTCTCTCTCTCTCTCTCTCTCTCTCTCTCTCTCTCTGTCTCTCTCTCTCTCTCTCTCTCTCTCTCTCTCTCTCTCTCTCTCTCTCTCTCTCTCTCTCTCTCTCTCTCTCTCTCTCTCTCTCTCTCTCTCTCTCATCTCTCTCGCTCCTCTCTCTCTCTCTCTCTCTCCTCTCTCTCTCTCTCTCTCTCTCTCTCTCTCTCTCTCTCTCTCTCTCTCTCTCTCTCTCTCCCCAGTACAAACTACTGTGGAGTGAGCGGTGTTAGGAGTAAAGAAAGTTGGCCCTGGAGTAATGTTCAAGTTTTCTCACAACTTAGTCTTATTCATTCACACTGCCGGCCATAATTTTAAGGGGGGTCACCGGCTTTTTTGTTTTATCTTTCTCTCTTTTTCTCTCTTTCCCTGGATTGTATCCATTCGGCCCCATTCAGCCTACTGTTTTAAGACGTTTATCCCCATCCAGGTGTCGATTTCTTCCTGGCGAGCGATAGCGAGCCAGCTTTATATGGAGAAATAAGGCTTTGCCGGAGAAAATTTTCTATCGACAAATTTACAAATTTAGCATGCTGTCAAAAAAAAAATATATATATATATATGCTGGCTCGCTACCGCTCACCAGGAAAATAATGACACCTGGATGGGGGTAAACGTCTTAAACCAGTAGGCTGAATGGAGCCGAATGGATACAAGCCAAAGAGAGAGGGAGAGAAAGAGAAAAAAGCGAGGTGGGCTCCCTTAAGTAATCTTGTTGTTGTTGTTTTTGCTCTCCAGTGAAGGGGTTTATTGAATTCACCGAAAGTTAGTCTCGTATTATTATTGATTTAATTGAAATATTTGGCTTAGGGTGAATAAGATTAATTAATTTTGAAATTCAAGGGGAGGCAGACCGTTTTTCTGGACCCCCTTCTCCCCTAATGTTTAGCCCCACTAGTTTTGAGATTATAAGACGTTCGGCCCATTAGTTTGGCGATTTTAACACCTTTCGCCCCATTTCGTTGTCAATTTTAAGACCTTTCGTGCCATTTAGGTGTCGATTCTTTCCTGGCGAGTGATAGCGAGCCTGCAATTTTAAGAGGAACCGGCCTTTGGCCGGGAAATTTTTCTACCGAAAAATTTACAAATTTATCTTGAAGGGGGGTCTAGGGGGTGTTTTTCTAAGCTTGATGGAGGAATTATAGGGAGACAACTAAAACACAATATATATGAATAAATGAATTAATAGACCAAACAAACGGTCAGTCTCCCCTTAAATATCACCACCATTCCTGTCCATCATTTTCTTTTGTTTATAGCTATGTTAATATTTATAGGTGTGATTATTTTGGCCTACTCTTCTCCTACGATTATCTGTAAATATCATCACCATTCCCTGTGCATCAATTTGTATCCCAATCATTTTCTCTTGAACCGGTATATACACGTTTTTCACCGATGTTATAGGCTTGTTCGTTTATGGATTGTATTAATTGATATGCGTAATATTTTTTTTATTAATTGATATGCGTAATATTTTTTTTATTAATTGATATGCGTAATATTTTTTTTATTAATTGATATGCGTAATATTTTCGGCCATCCTCTTCCTATGACAAGCTCTCAATATCCTCTTCATGCAGGTACAGTTGGCCAAATTAGTTCTGTTCCTTGTTGTGATCTTGTGTGTGAAGTCAAATAGTATATAATGTATGTATGAAGTGCAAGTGTGGTTTATTTTCATTATCAGTTAAGGGGAGACTGACAGTTTGTTTGGTCTATTAATGCCTTTATTCATATATTTTGTTAGTGTCCTCACTAGACCTCCATCAAGCTTAGAAAAACAGCCCCTAGACCCCCCTTCAAGATAAATTTGTACATTTTTCGGTAGAAAAATGTCCCGGCCGAAGGCCGATTCCTCTTAAAATTGCAGGCTCGCTATCGCTCGCCAGGAAATAATCGACACCTAAATGGCACGAAATATCTTAAAATTGACAAGAAAATGGGGCGAAAGGTGTTAAAATCGCCAAACTAATGGGCTGAATGTCTTATAATCTCAAAACTAGTGGAGCTAAACATTAGGGAGAAGGGGGTCCAGAAAAACGGTCTGCCTCCCCTTATAATCAGATGTGTTAATCACTGCTTAAGAAACTACACTCATAATTCAATCATACGCATTATATATTCCCATGTACAGTAGCCCAACTAAGTTTTGCGACAAAATTAGGTACGTGGCACCTGTCTAGTTTGCACTCCCGTCCCCAGCCCGTGTGGTCCTGTCTAGCAGAGACCCGTGGTGTCTAGGCAGCCCCCACCACCTACATACCACAGCCAGGGCACACAGTACTCGCACACGTAGGCGCTACATATGACAATATTGCTTCATTATTTGTTTGTATCATATTAGAAGGCTCTCTCTCTCTCTCTCTCTCTCTCTCTCTCTCTCTCTCTCTCTCTCTCTCTCTGAGGTTAATATCACTCGATTTTCACGCTACACTATTTGTAGATTAACACACACACAGACACACACACAGCCCGTAGCCTAGTAGGTAGAGCTCTCGTCTCACACACGAGGGGTCGGGGGTTCAATCCCCAGCCGGGCGGAGACAAATTGGGCTTGTCTCCTTTCATGTGTTAGCCTCAGTTCACCTAGCTGTAAATAGGTACCTGGAATAAGTGGACGACGTTGTGACGTCCCATCTGGGCTTGGCAAAAATGGTACAAGGCGAGATGGGTATCATATGGTTCACCTAAGCTGATGGCTACCTAAGCCTTCGGGCGAGACGGTACCGTCTATAGTGAGAATGGTACCATACAGATCCACCCTAAGCCTTCGTTTCCGATGTCGCCAATTGGCTAAAAATACAGACTACACACACATCCACAGCCATTCCAACGATACATATAACACCTACACATATAGGAGGCGGGAAAAAACGAGCATGCTCACTCCCGCAATACAACTAGAGTAAGTACAACTAGAGTAAGTACACAGAAACGGAAGGCAAAGTTCAGTGTTATAAACCCACATTCTACGCTGATTTCCCTGATAAAACAATAGGTGTAAATAATTGTGTTCATTTATCTAATTAACACTCTTTAAATAATGCAGGTATGTTATAATCTGCATCATATTGCAGTGCTGGGTTATACGAGTAGTTCTATTTGCAACATCTGCATCAGGTAATATTATTAATGATACGAACGGGTATTAATATACAGCTAAAGTTCTTACTGTTTCTATTAGAATATAGAAAATTATCGTTACCGTATCATGATTATAGAATCTAACTTCGATGAAATTCTGTTTACTATGGAAATATATGGGAGTATAAATAAGCATTATTTAGTTTACCGGGTATATAATTTAAGTTCTAATTCACACACACACCCCCACACACACACCCACACACACACACACACACACACACACACACACACACCCACACCCACACACACACACACACCCACACCCACACCCACACCCACACACATATATATATATATATATATAGTGGTCCGTAGCATATTGGTTAGCGCACTTGGTTCACAGCCAAAAGGACACGGGTTCCATTCCCAGGCGGGAAAGAAACATTTTGGCAATTCTTCTTACACAATGCGCCTCTCTTGACCTAGCAGTATAAATAGGCCTCTGGAATAAGAGGCCACTTACGACGTCTTTTTTAGTGTTGGTGGTCTATTACCGTACAGGTCAACCAAACACTCAAAATTCAGATATCGGCAATTGGCTGATTACAGATTACATGCATATCTACAGCCACTCCAACCATGCATTAACACTTCACGCAATATATTCCCAGGTCGAACTTTTTTCGGTAAAAAAAAACAAAAAAAACGTGAAGCTGTAATTATTGGAAACTGAGGTGATCCGAAAATCCTCAATACTCTCTTACCCACATCACACCTAGGCATCCATTCAGCAAGGTTGCTGAACGCTGTAGTATGGTTGGGATGAGCGAGAGTGGGGTGTCGGAACGTTTACCGGTGGCAAAAAAGGTGGGAAGAAGGACAAATGACAGACCGACATAGAAGTGGAGCTAAGCGGAAAACCACGTCATAACAGGACCAAGACATTAAACAGTAGGCTATATGGATAACCACCCATTCTATAACGCCGAGGTAGCTAAGCAACATTTGCAATTTCAAACCTCTACAGAAACTATACGCAAGAGATTAAAGGAGATGGGATATAAACATAGATGACCAGCTGTCAACTAAAGCTAACCAAGAGGCACAAACAAACCAGGCTTGATTTCGCTCGACTATTTGTTGACCAGGGCATTGACTATTGGGCACGAGTTGTTTTGATAATGTCAGAGAGGTTCCATAATAGTACCAGGACGATTAAAATGGTATCACTTAGCCGAGTTGGCGGGGGTTCTTCAAATAAGAACTAAGGTTGCTTCCCTTATATCCGCTCATGGCCGAGTGGTTACGGTGCCTAACTCTCCCAAACATACCAGGAGTGAGTGGGTTTGAATCCTGGTCAGGATACCTCTTTCCCAACCAAGAGTTATTTTCTCAGACAAGAAAACTTTCAGCTCAACCACGCATGGGTCGAAGACTGCGCTGTTGGAGGCCTAGGAACACACGGCATGTGAGTTAGTCCTAGTTGATATTGTGCATAAAATATATAGAATAGTCATCATACAGAGTAATGCTTTCCATCATATCACTCTTCGCTGATTTCATATTAACCGAGCATTTTAAAACATCTTAATTTCTTTACTCATTCACTAATAGCCCTAACTTACTAATTAACTCCTTACTTATATTGTCCAAATACTATTAAGCTAGCATGACTTGATATAATATGCACATTAACCACTCCTGTCTATAACCATCGGTTGTTTACCTAAAAAACAACCACGTTCGGTTTAGTAACTCATCCTAGCCACTTCGCCCGCCACTATCTGTGCAATATAGGATAGATCTTCCCCTATTACTTCCTTCCCGCCTTAGTGAATGCATATAACTTGTTTGCGAATATAATGCATAATACCTTACCTAAACTATCATTGGTGAATAGAGAGACCAGTTTATCATGAACATCAATAAATATATACTCATTATTCCCATTAGGATTGACTAATTTTGGCAGTTTAATCGGGCTTTTCATTAGAGGGTTTATACAACTTAAGGAGGTTCTGTAGGAATTATAGGGACACATACTATGTCATATTTACCCTTTGACTTTCATATTCCCTTTCTACTCTGAATAAAATAGTCTCCTTTTCTACTCTGAATATAATAGTATAATGCTAGTCTGAATAAACTGCCAAATACGAGTCCTGGTTCCACTAGGCCTACATAAACATTAACATAAACAAAAATCATAAAAGAGGGATTTTTTCAGAGGACTGACGTCCATGGGGCTGACCTGGCCCATGGTATAAAGACTAATATTATTTTTTATACCCAATGGACTGGCCCTTCCCGGTATTCACGGGCGGATCCCAATTTTGACAATCAGCAGCACTCACAGAAGGCCATGTGCCTATCTAATTATGATTGTCAAAGCTTAATCCTTCTGTCGTTTATATAGATCCTACTGTATAACAATCGGTACGCCTATTTTACATATCTTACCAAACTGTTGCATGCTTATACACGGAGCAGCATTCCGTTTTCCCACATCGTCTTTGTGGAATCCCACTTACTACCCTTAATCATCTGTAATCATATCCTCTTCCTTACTCTACACTTTTAATTTTATGCAAGCAACTACTGTTTTTCTTCCCAAGTCAACCTTGTCTTTTGATCTAGACCAATACATCATTAAATAAATTATCATGATATTCCACTCACCACTCAATAATTGTTTACCACCTAAAGCCTTCTGTATAAGTGTTCTAAAACAGCCCATTCTGGCTATAATTCCGTGATCATTGTGGCCTATAGGCGTCAGGCGTTTCAGAAATATTATTGAAATGTTCTAATGTTCTATTTAGTTCTGGATTGTTTTGGGGGACCATTCTATTCTTCTCGTCCTTTGTAACCGTAACTTCCAATCAATCTATGGACATTTTGTTTTTGACAGCAAAATTAAAAACATAATCCCCTGTGAAAGCCTTACTAAAGAACGGGTGACAAATTTTAAAAATTATTTTACGTTTATTGTTGTTATTCACGACAAATTCTACTGTAAGATATCTATTCATAACTCATCTGATTCATCAGACAATGATTGCATTGCTATTTTTTTGGTTTCATATCACGACTGAAAAACGATGCCTTCCCAAACCATTTTGTAATAATTGAGTTAAATTAACGACTCCATGGTTATTTTAGCCATCCTAGAATACCACTGATATTGGCGTCTTGCCACCTGTCAGATCCACTCAGATTGGGTGAACAAATTTATATTATATGTTTTTCTTTCTGAGATATAGCTTTTTTGGGGGTTGGGGGGTTTTTACTGGCTACGCCTGAATCCTTGAGTAAGGAGATGGTTAATGGAATCGGACGATCACAACGAATGCATTGAGCTAAATTGAAATCTCCTATATACGGGAAGATAATATGGTGCGTAAGGTATTGACGGCAACAAATATTTGTTAATTTATAATCCCTGAAATTTCTGGTCGATTTCACCAATGTTTCACTAAACTGCATGTATTATATCTACATTAAATTATCAACTGACAAGGTCAATTTGCACCAAAAAATTCGGGGTAGATGTAAAATCAAATGTATTTTTTGGAGAGCATGAATCGTTTATCTCAGGATCCTACTTCACTTCAACAAGCCTATAGTTATTGTCATTTGAAAAATTAGCAATCTTTTTAGTTAGGAAAACTTAAATCAATGGTCGTTAATGTAAAAAATTTAACAATTGAGGAACTAACAAAACTGACCATCGTGTAAGACCCCCAACCTTCCACTACACAAACCCCAGTCCTGATTGTCTAGGCCTACACTGTTAATGTTCATATGGATTGTATAGGGCTACTGTTTAATGTTAATATGATTGTATAGGCTGACTGTTAATGTTTAATATGGATAATGTATAAGCTATACTGTTTAATGTTAATATGATTGTATAGAAAAGCTACTGTTAATGGTGAATAATGATTGTATAGGCCTCACTGTTATGTTAATATGGATTTGTAATAATGCTAATGTTAATGTTAATATGATTGTATCGTCTGACTGTTAAAAAAATGTTGTAAGTAATGATTGTAATAAGGTCTACTGGTTAGATGTTTATATGATTGTATAGGCTACTGTTAATGTTAAATATGATTGTATAGGCTACTGTTAATGTTAAATATGATTGTATAGGCTACTGTTAATGTTAAATATGATTGTATAGGCTACTGGTAATGTTAATATGATTTGTATAGGCATAAACTGTTAATGTTTATCTTGATGAGTAGAATTGTATAGGGCTACTGCTTTAATGTCTCTAAGATGCATTGTATAGGCGACTGTTAATGTTATCTGATGATTGTATAAAGCTAGTACTCGGTTAGATGTTAATATTATTTGTATAAAGGCTACTGAAAAAATTAATGTTAATATGAATTGTATAGGCTACTGTTTAATGTTAAAAATATATTTTGTATAGCACTGTTATGTTTCTGATGATTGTATAGGCTACTGTTAATGTTATCTGATGATTGTATAGGCTACTGTTAATGTTATCTGATGATTGTATAGGCTACTGTTAATGTTATCTGATGATTGTATAGGCTACTGTTAATGTTAATATGATTGTATAGGCTACTGTTAATTTTAATATGATTGTTAATAGGCTAACTTGTTTAATGTTAATATGATTGTATAGCCGACCGTTCATGTTTACTATGCCATTGTATAGGCTACTGTTAATGTTAATTATTGGTTTCCCACTGTTAATTCGCATGAGCTGTCTTCTCTTAATATAGTTCGCCCTATTCCATGAGCTTCTTCTTTCAATGAGATCAATCTTTATCTGTAGATATTTACGCAACCTTAACTGGAAAACTGATCACTGTGTTTCAATATCTCTTGAAGGTAGTTTGTTTGTCTGTTGATAACGATTCGTATGCTTGGGAAAAGAAAGGTTTAGATCACGAGCTTAATAGATAGCGAGACACTCGTCAGGCCAACACGGTTTAATTCATTACAAAATTGATGATTAAGCATTTAACCAATTTTGAACCAGCCCAGCATACTAACTCCTTAAAATTTGATACGTTTTTAATTATAGGTCAGAAATAGCAATCAGCACCTTATTCCCATAAGGGGTAGGGAGTATTCAACAAGAAACACATGAAAGGAGGCAAAACAAGAGTCGGGCAGGGGAAGAATCCATACACAACCAGCTTCGACACACAAACATTCGAACGCAAACCTCAATCACTTATTAGAACCCCCAAGATGACTGGCTTCACCTCAGATGCCATAAACGTTCGGGAATCGGGAAGGGAACAAAATATAAGACTCAATTTTCAATGGTCATTTAAGAGCTGTATAAAATTACATTTTATATTGAGTAACATCTAATACAGTTTTGATGCATATAAACGTTTAGGATAACTCATAAAATCTATAACCCCCGGTGTCCAATCGAACTTGGAGCTTTGGACTCCTGACCAACAACGCATGAACATCCTTAATAAAAACAAAAAAGAACATCAAAAAACAAATATATAAGGTACCCCCCACGCCGGGTATAATCATGAAATAGATGTTATAATTGAATACACCACCCGTCTGTCTTGAGCACCTTTCCCTGGGTTTATAGAAAGGCTAAAGGATAAAGATTATTAGAGCCCAATTATGATGTCGCTGACCCCCAACCGGGACCAACCCAGTATAGTGTTTAAGTAGAGGCCGGGGCTCTTATTAAAACAATCACTAACAAGTGATAATAGATTATAAAATAACAATCTATGCAACTTATTGCTGTGTTCATTTTAAGTTAGGTATACAACTGTGGATCTAGTAAGTAGTGATGCTTACCATTCTGGTGTGTGCGTGTGTTTAATCTACAAAGTTTGTCGTCGCGTATATCTACTATATTGATATTGAGAGAGAGAGAGAGAGAGAGAGAGAGAGAGAGAGAGAGAGAGAGAGAGAGAGAGAGAGAGAGAGGGAGAAGAGAAGAGAGAGAGAGAGAGTGAGCGCGAGAGAGAGAGAGAGAGAGAGAGCGAGAGAGAAGAGAGAGCGAGAGAGAAGAAAGAGAGAGAGAGAGAGAGAGAGAGGGGAGGAGAGAGAGAGAGGGGAGGAGAGAGAGAGAGGGGAGGAGAGAGGAGAGAGAGAGGGAGGAAGAGAAGAGAGAGAGAAGAGAGCAAGATAGAGGCAGAGAGAGGAGAGGAGAGCGAGAGAGAAGCGGAGAGAAGAGTGAAGAGAGAGAAGAGAGGCAGAGAGAGAAGAGGAAAGAGAGAGAGGAGAGCGAGAGTTCTAAATTATGATACAAACAAATAATGATAGCAATAGTGTTGTCATATGTAGCGCCGCTAGCATGTGCGAGTACCTGTGTGCCCTGGCTGTGGTAGTGTAGGTGGTTGGGGGCTGCCCCCCGTAGACACCACGGGTCTCTGCTAGACAGGACCAAGATCATATACACCTGTTATAAATGGATCTTGGACAGGACCACACAGGCTTGGGACTGGAGTTGCAAACTAGACAGTGTGCCACAGACCTAATATTTACTTGTCGCAGAACTTAGTTGGGCTATCGGTATCAAGAATCACAGAGAAGGCACAGAACTTGATGAAGGCGCAACTGTACATCACTCTTTTATCCCCAACTACCCGGCTTTTCTTGAATCCGTATACATTTTTTTTTGTATCGATGGCTTTCCTCTCCATATATATTCCCAAAAACTCTCTCCTTTGATAGGCGGAGTCTGTACAGAAGCCGAGCGGCCCTGTAGGAATAATCGAAGTTAGTGCTGCGAACTTTAAGGGGGGTCACCGGCTTTTTGTTTTTTTTTTATAAAAAATAATCTTTTCCCGTCTCCCCTTTTCCTTCCTCCCCCTCTCTTGTCCCTGGCTTGTATCCATTCGGCCCCATTCAGCCAACTGTTTTAAGACGTTTATCCCCATCCAGGTGTCAATTTCTGCGACTTAACCCGTACAGCCCCAGCGACGCGTCTGACGCGTCGGCGATGTATGTAACGCACAGCCCCAGAGACGCGTCTGGCGCGTCACACTAATTGCGCCGACCGTAACCTCAGGTGTAGCCACTCAAGAGGGCTCAGATTTGTATTGCCTGTGTAAACGTATCCCACGCAACCGTGCCGATGGTTGAAAACTCTCAAAGTCCACGTGCCGTGCTCGTGAGCGCTCAATAACCTGTTTTTTGGGGTAATTGCCTTCAATTTTTTACTCTTGTAAAATACGTTTTTGGGGGGCTCTGTAGGACCATTCTTTAAGCTTTTTGAGCGGTTTTTCGTGGTTTTTTCCTTATCCTTCCTAACCCATTCGCTAATTGTTTCCTGGAATAAAAAAAAAATTGGTTAAAAACGGCCGGTTTCGGGTGAACACACATTACAAAACTAGGCCGGGCTCCACGGTTTTAGGGGAGAATTTGCCACTTGAGGAATCTTTTTCTGGTATCCCGTTCTATCTCATGTTTAGTCCCATTGCTTTTGATATTCTAAGAGCGTTCGCCCCATTAGTTTGGTGATTTTAAGAACTGTTTGCCCCCATTTCTGTCAATTTTAAGAACACTTTCGTGCCATTTAGGTGTCGATTTTATCCTGGCGAGCGCTAGCGAGCCTGTATTTAAGAGGAATCGGCCTTTTGGCCGGGAAAATTTGTCTACCGAAAAATGTACAAACTTATCTTGAAA